>JAPYYV010008805.1:0-12362 GCA_030522625.1 Copidosoma aretas | reverse complement strand
AGCCAAAGACTTGCCGAGCGAGAAAGACTCTTATAGCTTCTCGAATATTCTCGAATAATACCTTGCTGTACATAGCATAAGTTTATTTCTGCTTTCTCTGTTACATCTAATGTAAGAACATATAAATACATACATACAATTACATATTCCTCAATTTGTTGCTGCCCTGCGAGGTAGCCCGCATATAAAGTCAGTCTAGCTATTGCATGCTCTCCAGCCACACGTCGGCGCTCGCGAGCAGACTCACGCAGCCGAGAGAGATTGTCGTTCTCTCGCAACCGCTATATTTCTGTCAATAAAGTCTTTAGTCAAGTTAATGTCAGAGTCTTCTTCTTGGTACGTTCCTCATTTCCTTCGGGATGTAAGGATCTTATCCCAACCGGTAGTTACCACAAGCTTTGTGCTCATCCGGCGCCGCTCTCCTTTTCTCTTATCATACAGTCCACTTGATATCTAGCAATATATTGTTATGAAATTTAAAATTATGATACAATCATTTAGAAAATTATTGCTTACAATTTCGGAAATTTTCAGAGATTAATTTTTCACTTTTATGTTGTAAAATTTACTCAATTAAGATTCGATCATTTCTTATTCAAAATTAGCAAGACAAATATACGTTAGATAGTAAAAAAAGTATCACTTTGTAAAACCTAATTTAGACTCTTAGCACACCAAGCACAATTAAATAGAGACACCATATTACGTTTTTTTGGTTCTAATTAAATGATTAAAATATGTTTTGGGGATTTCATTAATATCGAGATACATCACTTTTGTTTCATGCACACGAATTATTGTTCTTAACCACCAGAGTATTTATCCTACAACTTTGACATCCAAGTCATATCCTGATGGCGTTCTCATTGAACTTTTCCGAGATGAGTGCAGTGGATAATTTTGTGAAAGCGCAGCAATCTCTTCATAATCCAATCGCTAGTGCTTACGCGAATTTTAAAAAGTTTTGTGATGATAAAATGACTAATGGCTTGACGAAATCTTATTTGGATCGTTTAAATGAGCAATACTAGAAATAAAAAAAAAATCATCAAAAAATCCTTACGTTAGCAGATTATGACCCGAAGCATGAATACGTTACTTAAGATGTGTTCAAAATTATTTTTAATGATTACTATGCATCTAAGGGAGCATTTAACGATTTGCTGGATCAATTAAATGCTTTGGTGTCCTTAGACGACTCAATGCTCAACCGAATCGGAAACCAGGGAGATGCACTTGACGCTTTTGCTCAGCTCCCTCGCGTCAAACCTCCAGTATTTACGGGGGATCTACACGCGTGGGAACCTTTAAAAGACCTATTTTGCTCCCAAATTTATCGACAAATCGATATGACAGCAAAAGTTAAGTTTTACCACCTTCGATCTCATCTCTCTGGTGAAGCTGCTGAATTAATAAAAAGTTTGCCCATAACGGCCAAAAATTATGAGATCGCGTGGGATAACTTTTGCCGAAATTACAGTCGGAGGAGAAGGTTAGTATTTAATAACGAGAAAATGATATTGTCCTGTAGCGCAATGAGATCTGATCCACTTAATGAACTTAAGAGACTTCAAACCAAGATGCTAGCTTGTCGCGAATAAGGGCAACATCGGTTGATCGAGCTTGTTATAAGTAGATTTAGAGATTGGACTAAATGCGATTACCAACGTTTTCTTTTTTTTGACACTGGTCATCCGACTTTATAACAGCGTCACGATTTCTTCTTTAATCAGTCACAACTTTTGGAAATGGGTAAAAAAAGTAACTTTAATCGACAGGCTTGAAGCAAAAATACGACCACCCACGCGTTGAGTTCAGAGAATTCCTAGTGTTTATTGTGCCAGAAGTCAGATTCCTTGAAATCGTGTCCTGTTTAAATAGTAAGACCGTTCCTGAGCGTAAGAATTTCGTGTTTCAAAGTATACGTTGTGTTTATTGTATGGGATTAAATTACGTCAAGGAATGTTCTTTGCAAGGGCGATGCAATAAGTATAAATCGAAGCAGCACTCCTTGCATCACGTCGACAAGCCCAAGCAACCTTCTTCGTCTCATCAAACCAATGCCCAGGATAGTGAAGTAGAGTCAGGAAAAGAAATTTTATCATCAATTCACTAAGTATATAAAGCTGAAACCAGAAAGGGATCTGGTGCTCTTTTTTGTGCTGTCCATGTTCGTAAAAAGGGCTCTAGCGGAAAAAAATTCTAAGTCCGTGCTGTAATCGATAAAGGCTCTCAATGATCTATGATATCGTAATAACTCTGTGATTTACTCAACTTACAGCAGCGAAGAGCTAACACTCGACTAATCGGTCTGGGCGAAGTTGTTATACGAAGACCCCTGGTGTTGGTCTTGATAGCCGTAAGTCCTCTTTTCGAGTCCAGGACTTCTTTAACAGTCAAAGCGTTGGTTCTCCCAAGTGTTTCTTCGTACCGTCTCCCTAGTTAGGCTCTAAATTCTCTGTCGTCCGTGATCAATGGTCTATGACTGGCTGATCAACAATTTGATATTATACTTGGTGCTACCGTTAATGCTGAAATGATTACCGGTATTTTTAGAAAGGGTCTACCTAATAAACATATTATGACAGACTTTAAGCTAGTATGGTTATTGTCTGGGTCAAGCGGCCCCAACGCCTCGACTGTTTCTGCTTCAATGACCTCGACAAAATAATGTTGCCATTAATGGCATTTGCAACGCTCTTCAAAAGTTTTGGCAATTAGTGAAACTTCCAGATCGATGAAAAGAAATCAGCCCTGATGATCAAGAATGTAAGAAGTATTATTTAAAGTTAATTAAGAGAACCAAGTGACGTCATTCTGTAGTTAGTTTGCCTTTTAAGGTTAATCCTTCCGTTCTTTGCAATCATGCGCCCCAAAATCAGAGCTCCGCCAGACCATGCTTCTTAGCATGGAGAAAAAGTTCGAACAGAACGGTATATTTACGGGTGCTTA
This sequence comes from Copidosoma aretas, assembly GCA_030522625.1. NCBI lineage: Eukaryota > Metazoa > Arthropoda > Insecta > Hymenoptera > Encyrtidae > Copidosoma > Copidosoma aretas. The sequence continues at coordinate 9,410 of JAPYYV010008805.1, read as the reverse complement.
CTCTGCCTTTATGCTTAAATACCTTGACTTACATCAAATAGCAAAGATCACACCAACCATTATTGATGAGTACTGGTTGCTTCCAGATCATGGTGTAATTCCAGAATTAAGCACTATTCATAATGATTCTGCGAAATCGATAAATGCCACCTCGATCAATGATATTTAACACACTGGTCAGAATCTTTCGCAATGTCTTTTCAACCTTCTCTCAAGATGGCAAAACTATTAAATAGCCTTTACAGCTAATATAGAAAAGATAATTGGACAAATTTTGATTCAGGAATCTAATAAAGGCTACCAGTCTATCTGTTGTCGCTTCGACGAGAATCAATTATAATTATAGTTATGCATGACGCTCTCGCTATCATTTGTACGAAATTTGAAGACATCAGTTTATTGTAATTTTTTTCCATAAATAAGACTAAAGGTTTAAAGTAAATGAAAGAATTAGAAATTAAGTGCAAAAAAGTGGCTCTATCTGAATAAAGATAATACTTTCTATTGTTGGACGAAAGGTATATTTACAGTTAAGTGTAAAGTTTCGTACCAAAGAATGGCAATAATATTGAAGTGCTTAAGTATCAATTAAAATAAAAAATAGAACTAAAAAAATACGAGGACTTGACCAAAAATGTATTCTCCTTACACCTCGTTATCCGGCTAATTATAACACACGGTCATTACCGAAATGCGTTCTAAAAACTTAACGATAAGAAAAAGGTTTACATTTTTATTTGGAAACGAAACAAAATGATAGAGACTTACGTTGTGTTCCAGAGAAACGTATTTCAATACTTAATTCATTTATTTTAAACAACAAGAAACGAAATTTCGTTTTTCTGACTTCCGCTTCCGTTCTCAAAAATTGAGCAGAAACATAACCAATCGTGTGAAACATGAACATAAGTTTCCTTTCTGACGAATAAATCAAGACCAGTTTTCTTTTTATTTGGTACCGAAAAATTAAACTATCCAACAGTATGTTACCATTTTTCTTTAAGAAACGGAAAGATATAAGATCATACTGGCTGACAATTCGTTACAGAATGTAATCCTTAATAATAATTATATTTTGCTTCAGCCACAAGGAACAATACAAAATTTTTTAGAATCTTGTTTTCGGTACTCAAAACCTACAAGACACATGAATTATTTGTTTTCGTTTTATTATCAAGCAATGAATCGATGAAATGATGAGTAAGGTCCCTGCCTATAATTCTATTTATTCAAATAAAAGATAAATATTGATAGCGTTCGTGACCTATAAGTATACTAGTAGCCATTAAGCTCAAATTTTTAATTTTATATGAAATATTTTAAATGGTATATTATTTTAGTTGTTGTTTATTCTGATACTTTCAAATGATTTTAAAATGTAGTCAGAATGGTTTTGTAACGTTTTAGGGACCTAAGAATATCCGCGGGAAGAGCCTAATCCGGGACGTCTCTAAAACATTCCTGACACGTTTTTTAAACATAGCTTCAAGTTGCTTAGCTAGGCCGGCTCTTGGCCACTTTCCAGGCAACTTTACTGATGCTGGATGAGCCGCACTCACCCTACCTAGCCACCAGGTTTCCTAGTACTATAGCGCGAGCTTCTACTAAGGTCCCCCTACTAGTGCTAGACTAGCCATGATTCCAACTCTACCGGCTCAACCTGATCAACATTATCAACGAGTAGTATTATAGACCGTGCTCAACATCGTGCTATTAGACAAGCAAACGCTCACTTCCGTCCTGCCTAAGGCAGCCTTCCTTCCACCTGCTTATACCGACAGTTCCATTTCGGATCCCCATGCTATCGTCTGTGTAATTAAGCCTGTGCTATAGCACAAGCTCCCTCTGGATCCCCGATTGCACAAACTGAAGGTCACTAGCTCAGTTACATGCGTAAAGTCCGAGTTGCAAAGGTTTGTTGACACAGCTGTATAATCATCATTTAATACGCTTAAGACGAACTCTCCAGAAATATGATTCGCTTGCTCTCTCCAATGTATTACTTTTATGCTTATCTGAGGCAAGCGTAAGCACGTTGTGCAAGACGCTTGGCGCGAGCAATAGTATGCCTGGCTCGTCCCACTAATACGCATATCGAATGAGATTAAATTGTCGACTAAAGGGCTGAAAGGTGGTAGCAAAGGTTTCTCCATCATCGTGGAGGATGTTGTCGAGGCGGGCAAGAAAGGGAGAGAGAGAGAAAGAGGGAGTAGGAATATTAGGACGGGACGAATGTGGTAGGAAACGGCGCAAATCACATCGACTCCAATCTTCCGTACTACCCAAGATGCACTTTCCCTGGACGAAATATGATCCATGCAAGCCTCGCTTTCTAATCAGCATAGGTTTTTCTATAATCTTCGACGTGGTCCTTCTATGCCTGCTTACTTAAACGTATTTATTCCATTCATAGCGAGAGATATGCTCTGCCAAGGCAAGCATCACTGCGTTGAGTATAATGAATGGTACGAGTAACACGATGCCTAATATTTGTACATTCTTTCTATCGTATAATAGCATATCAACGTAAAGATTTTATTAGCGGATGATCACGCGTATAGAAATATGCGAGTTACTGGCTCTACGCACGCTAGCTCTCTTATTACGGAAATAATATACTTAAAGTAGAGCAGGTCTCAATGCCAGCCCACTCTTTTACACAGCACCGGACATATTTATTAGGACTGGTAAATTGTAAGTGTAGCTGAAAACAACTTAGTTGTAGCAACTCCGTCGAAAAGTGCAGTTATCTAGTACCTGAACTCTTACCATCGAAGGATATCTTACGGTCTCTAGAATCCTAGTAAAAATTCCAGGACCAAGTAACGTCTCTTGAGAGCATTATAGCAACAAATTAGGAAGCTATTCAACTTTTGCTGGGCAACGATACTAATAGCCAGGGGACAAAGAGAGCTGCGTGATCAAAATGTAATCAGTTAGTTGCTATTTATCAGTCGACGAGTGCAGTCATCGAAAATCTCCTACCAACGAAAAAGCTCTTTAGATCTCTAGAAACGAAACACTAAGCAAAAAAATTCCTTCTAAAAGGTATCTTTAACAGAGGAGAAAGCTTTAGAGGACGTATGCAGTTTCGATAAGATTATCAATCTGGGTCTTCAAAGAATGTGGGCACTTGTATGCATGCCTTTTTCACATTTTTTCGCGTGTATGTACGCTTTTACACATTTATGCGAGCAATATACGCTTCTTACGTCATTTGTGCACGCGTATGTATGCCTATATGCGCCCTTATTCACACAAATGCACGATTTGTATGTCTTTTTGCACGCGTATGCATGCCTTTTTCCACATTTTTGCGTGCAAATGCACTCTTTTTACGTCTTTTTGCGCGCGAATACGTCATTTTAATGAGTACATGTATGATTTTCACCATTTTTGTGCTTGTGTATGCGTTGCTTCAGTTGATCTAATAATTGTTTTCAGCTGTCATAGATACGTGCGAAAACAAATTCAGCGAGTATAATGTCAACACGGCTAATACTTTGCAGCGAAATGTAGGATAAATTCCTGCAGCAAAGACGGATGATATCAAACAATATATTTTTTTTGCTGAAGAAAATATACAGTCGCTTATTTTCATCATTACTATACAGAAATTCAGTCTTGGGGAGAAGTTAAAACATCCGAGTATCTTGAGTCTAATGCAGAGTGCTTATGATCAATTCGAAAATTACAAACGTGAAGAAAATAGCCCGTAGGCAGTAATTTGGAGTAGTATTCAGTCAGCGTTCAAGCCTCGGAGTAAGATCAGAGTGATTACTAACGTAGGACATCTAGGTAGGAAAACGTTCCTCTTTAAAGCTGTTTCTGTTTTTTAGAGAGCAAATAAAGGAATATTTTCTAAATCAAGATGTTATAAAAGTTAATGCTATACTTACAGCTATCTCCAAAAGGTGGCTTATCACGATGGTGCCATAGTAAGGTGGGGCGCTGCTAGAGGTTCGTTTTCGTTTGCTAATATCGAATTAAATTGTTAAAGTAATGTGCGTGACGTTGAATATGTGGTCATGCACATGCGAAGAAACATTTTAATCAAAAAATAGAGGTTGATAAAAAAAAATTGTCTTTCCCAAGGCACTTACGATTGTATGTACGTAACATCCATGCACAACATCTAGTTCATGCATGAGTTTGTTAACGCGTTTGCGGCAAACTAACCTTGACCGTGGCTGTCAGAGTCTATCACTCTACGACTCTGCCTAAGTTTGTATTAAAAAAAAACGTTCTTGTAAAATATGATGCTACCCAAATATCCCGCTCGTCGTACAAGTGGGAGAAAAAAAGACCAGTTTGTAAAAAAAAAAGTTCAGTTGAGATGTGAAGTTTACTAAAAATGTTAGTGGTAAACCAAGAGTCACAAGCAATTCAAAAATTTTGAAAAAAATTCATAAGTTATTTATAGAAAAATAGTACAATAAGTAGTCAAAACTAAAAAGCAGTCATAAGTATTAAAAACATAAATAAAATACTCGAAAGCAACAAATAATCATATTATAATCCGTTCGAAGGGATTACATATTGTTTTTAATAAAGTTTATTATTGTAAATTTTTTTCTATTTTTATTTTACATCCAATTCCACATCAACTTTAATACATTTGTCCTTACTTTTAAAGTTTATTATTGTAAATTTTTTTCTATTTTTATTTTACATCCAATTCCACATCAACTTTAACACATTTGTCCTTACTTTTCAATAATTAAACATCTGGAATATCAGTATAACAGCGAGGAAGAGAAATTTTGTATCATTAATGTATTGTTACCATCCAACATACAATACAGATGTTTTAAAGTATCTATTACTCCGTCCTGGAACGAATATTTCAACTTTTTTCGGTTTTTCCAGATAAATTCACAATTTTTTGGGGTTAAAAAAGTACTTCGACTAATTTTTCATATGTTTCCCATGATCTACAGCCTTTCATGAGTAAATATTTTACAAAAAAAACATCTGTCTATCTGTTTAATATAAGGTTATGTCACGTGACATTATGATTTAAAATTGGTATTAAACAATTACTCGAGCCTTAAAACATGAAAATGTAATTGGTTTCTGGTGTAAAAGTAGCTGTTAGTACTTTTATATGCCAATGTCAAAATTCTTGCGTAATTCACCAATTTCTTAATCATTTTTTAAGGTGAGAACATTCTTTTTAATAATTTTGATTTTTTTTTCTAAATACCTCGTTTCAGCAAAACTATTTTTTTGGAAAAAATGATGTGATTATCTGCTTTGATTCTTACGATATTAGATTTCGACGTAAAAAAAACGTAAAAAGCCTTTTTATACTCGACTTGACGTTACATCACGTGACATTTTAATGTAAATATGGTGCCAAACAGTCACTGAAGTATAAAAATGTTAAACTTTATTTTGTTTATTGCCTAAAAGTAGCTATTAGAGCTATTATGTACTAATACTTAAATTTTTACAAGAATTCGCTAGTTTTCGTCCATTTTTTGCGGTTAGAAAAATATTTGGAATAATTTTATAATTTTTCTCGTGATCTCCCATTCATAAGCAGTATTTTCCAATAATAATCATCCACATACCTGCTTATGTTCTTGAGATATTTTATTTTAAGGTCGAAAAATCGAAAAAATCTTTTTTATACTTGATTCAAGGTTGTCTCACGTAATATTTTGGTGTGAATATGGTGCTAAACAGTCACTTGAATATAAAATAATGAAACCTCATTTTGTTTATTGCCTTAAAGTAGCTATAAGTTCTATGATGTACCAATACTTAAATTTTTACAAGAATTCACTAGTTTCCGACCATTTGTTAAGGTTAGAATAATATATACATATTAGGGTGTCCCTTAACAGGGTTTTTTCAAATTTGTATGCTCCCAGAAGCTCAAACTCTTCCAAATCACTCAAAACGATTTCCCTCAAAATTGGAGCTCTAAACATCAACTCTTAGATAGTCCGCTTTTACGGCAAATATTCTTATGGAATCACCATGTTAAAAATGTAACTTGTTCTTTCTAATTTTTAAACTTAATGACAAATTTATCTTAAAAAATGGGAAGTAACTATTTTTGTAGAAAATAAGAAGCTTTAAAAAAAAGAGTTTCTACAATTTTTTGCTGATTCTACTGGTTCAAAAGTAATTCGAGCTTAAAGTGTATTATTCATAAAATTATCAAAATTATGAAGTATTTCTGAAATTTTAGCAGTAGTATGACAAAATTTTTCATTGTTTTTGCAGGTTATTTTATTTATAATCGATTGAATCAATAACATCATGTTTTATCCCCAATAAATGAAAATTAACAATCATTTTTCACGGATATCAATCATTATTGAGATTGATAAAATTTTTAAAGAATTTATACCATCTTATTTAATGTTGATATTATAATAATTCATGTTTTTTAAGTATAATATGAATTTGAAATTACAGCGGCATTTTTGATCGTACGGACTCTACCGTACCGACAGACTGACGAGGAGCAGACAGATCACTTTGAACGAGTCAGTTAGGTACAATCCGCGCGCTGCGTGGAGTAGAACATTTGTACCTTATTACTTGTTTATAAAAAACATCTTGTCTATACAGGTACTCTCTACCTTATTCATACATCCTCCAGTACACCAACTTCCATAAAAACCTTGACGTGATCTCTCCGCGGACGGGATTGGAGCCGTACTAAAGGAAGCAACTCAGGCGCGCTAGAAAAAATTTACAGCTCTGGTGTCGCTCGCCTGAAACCTTTGCTCCGGGCACTGACAGCGATCTCTCTTTTCAGCTTTAGGCCACAAACGTTCTGAGTAAATCTGCCTTTAAGAACCCTTCTAGTCGGCCTGGACTTTAACACATCGACATAGTTATTTTGACGTTCAAAGAGATTTTTAAATAACCTAACCTACTAACACAAGGAAAAATAAAAAACCTACATATACGGCACGTCGGCCTTGATTGGTCTATAACCAAAAACAGAAAAAATAACTAGCTAATCTCTCGACAACATTAAGTGCAAGTTGCCTTTTTTTTTAAAAATATTTATTATGTCATTAAGACTAGTTTTACGTCAAAAAATTTATTTGACTAGAGATGTTGACGCTTAAATCATCAGTAACAAATTACCATGATAATTACAAGTGCTAAAAGTTTTTTTTATCACACACGGACTCTAAAATTAAAAATACGGGAAAGTCCTGAGTCATGTTTCAATGAAGTTATAGTTTTTTGACAAAAAGTATGTACAGCACGTAATATTGACGTGAATCCAATAATATTGAGTAGATCATCAATTCACCGATACAGAGAGAAAATACGCGACAAAAAGTAAATCAAGTTAAAGATTTGTTTAAAAATGAAGATATTAATGATAATGTCTTACGTTAAGATGAAAAAGTTTGAAAAAATTCAGGTTGAGAAAAAAAAACGGTTACCAGTTGTTCCAAGCTGTGGAAAAACGGAAAGAATATTGGCGATCCCAGAACTAGATGATGGTACAGGACAGTCTGAAGCTGATGCTATGTTTGACGCTATTGTTGATTAGGGAATATCTGACGGTATCAAAACTTTATGCTGTGATACCACATCTGCAAATCGAGGAATAAAGAAAGGAGCTGCAGCAAAACTCGAACAGTTGCTTGAACCAAATCTGTTATTTTTTTCCTTGCAGGCACCACATATTTAAAGTTGTTCTCAGAGAACTTTTTGAATCTGCATAGCCCTTAACTACAGGTCCTGCTGTTCCATTATTCATAAAGTTTCGAGATGATTGGACAACAATTGATAGTATCATATATTCTACCGGAATCAAAGATTTTTATGTTGAAAAACAATCAACAAATCACGTCGAAGATATTAATCAGTTTGTCCAAGATCAACTCTAATTTTCACAACCAAGAGAGAACTACAAAGAACTTTTGGAGCTCGTTCGGATATTTTTTAGTCAAATTCTGTGTAGTGACGTCAAATTTAGAAAACCAGGAGCGTTCCATCATGCTCGATGGATGTGAAAAGCCATTCATACTCTTAAAGTATTTTTATTCAGAAAACAATATAAAATGACAGATCAATTACAATTGTCAATTTTAGATATTTGTATATTTATTACAACTGTTTATAAGCTTTGTTTACTTGTCCTCTTGCAACTGAAGCTCCAAATAATTATTTGTAATTTATAAAGAAATTTATCGACTATAAATCAACAAATGCAGTGTTTTTGTAGAAAAATTGTGCTTGAAAAGTTTTATTCGCACATCAAGAGAGCTATCGGATCAAAGCCTACCAAGAAAAAAAGTTTAAAGGAAAAAATGAATAAAAAAAAAAATAATGCTTACTACTTTGCAAAAACTTTACTGCGGAGCAGCGCGACCCACTGCATACGCAGGTGGAAACAAACTCTTGAGTGCTGCGAAAAAAAAAATTTTGTGACCGAACGTGATAGAGTGGCTTGAGAGTCAAAATGTACACAATTTAGACGGACCTATAAGACATCGTTTTCCCCAAAGAAGCTATAATATACGGAGTTTTGACGACGTGTGGAAGGCTGATTTAATGGACTTAAGATATTTAAAAACTTACAATAACGGTTACGCTTTTGTCTTCGTTGTCATCGATGTTATTATTAAACACGTTTGGGCCGAACCGATCAGTAACAAGACGTCAAAAAATGTAGCTAAAACGTTTTAACATATTTTGTCAAGAAGCAACGATCGCAATCCAATGTGTCTCCAGACGAATAAGGGTAGAGAATTTGTAGGATCCGAAATGCTGACACTTTTACAAGACAGTAAAATTGAGGACATAATAGCTTTCAGCCTGCAGAAAAAAGCTGCTATAGCGAAACGCTGCATCAGGACTATAAAGGAAAGACTGTGGCGATAATTTTTACACCCAAACAGTTATCGTTTTGTGGATATTGTTCCGAAAATAATTAAGGCGTACAGTCACACAAAGCCTTCAGCTGTAAAAATAGCTCCAGCTGACGTAACTTCTTACAACGTTGCTCAAGCGCGTAAAAATGTAATGCATTAGTATGGCTTACATACTTATCCTATCTTAAAAAAATGATGGGTCACGTGATAAAGCCTGTTTATTCGTTCTGTGATTGGCTGAGACCAAGGCACCCAGTTTTGAAAGACATTAACCAGTGTGTATAGCTATATAGTAGCGGATAGCGGCGCTCGAGCGCTCATTAGCGGAGCGGCGGCGGCGCGGGTCGAGCGTCCAAAACGAAGCTATACGCCCAATTCAACAAAATCTGGGTACTATAACCAAATAGCCCAGTGCATTCGTAAATAGGTATACAGTAACGCTACTCACTGGGAAGCAATAAATACCAAGTAACCTGATGCCCTGGACTGACTGCACTTTTTATTGCTGGATAAATTATTTATCTCCCAAGCAATAAATACCTAAGAACC
>JAPYYV010008804.1:0-29521 GCA_030522625.1 Copidosoma aretas | reverse complement strand
TGCGCGATTCTTGTGAAATTTTGGTATCTCACAAAAAATTATAAATACAATGTTGTATTAAAAAATGCACTCACGATTGCCCAAGAATTTCACAAGAATACAATTCCTGTGAAATTCTTGTGCAATCGCAAGTATATAGATTGTGCTATCAGGGTATTGATGAAATATACTATTTTAGTGCCGTCAAATTTACAGTAAATCAAGGTTTACTTGACTTCGATGAGAATATATTTAAATTAAGTACAATGAATAACTGTTTGGGTAAAAATGCAGAAGTGTAGCTCCACCAATAACCCAACCCATTATACCAATATAAGGTAGAGCCACACTTCTGCATATTTACCACTATTTTATATAATGGATGGGCAAGTAAACCTTGATTTACTGTAAATTTTAATATCAAATTCAATTATGTGAACCAATTAAATATGCAGTTGCGCTCACGCAAGTCTAATATGTGCGATTTTTCTGTAATCACAAATAAGTAATTGCAATTGTGTAAGATTGCATGGGAATCAGAAGCAGACGACGCAATTTCCGCGCAATCGCGAGTGCATGTTTTCTGTTACCAGGGATGTAGTTTATCATATTTTTTTTCAAGAACGGAACGCACTTTAACGGACACCAGGCGTTCGCTTTTGCGCTCGCAAACATGAAACATAACCAAACAACACAAGCGCGGCGTGATTATTAATAAGATGGCATTAAATTGATTAATTCTCGATTTTGGCGCTCTCGGCTCGGGAGAGAAAAAGTGACTCCGTCACAACCCACCACAGCCACCACAACCGGGGGGTACGTTCCGAAACTCAAGTTTATAAAGTTAATCGTAACGGTCAATATTTACTTGACAAACTTCAGTTTTGGAACACAGCCCACATCTATATGCACTTGCCGTGGTGCAGCACGCATCTATTATAATAGACATCTATAGACACACGCGCGTGCGGCAAGGCACGGCCGATTCCGCGTGTTTGCCATACATCATACAGCTTTCTGCTCCCGATCGCTCGGTGTACGCAGTCTTGCGCAACCGGCGCGGAATTTTACATTCGCCCGCGCGTACCTGTACTTACCATACAGAGCGCTATACAGGTGCACCGCGGTCGGGCAAAAATTGCGTAAGGGCGGTGCGCGTGGTGTATAGTTTCTTTTTGCTCGTTCGTAAACGCGCTCGCAGGAAATGGGTTTCTCCGCCGATCGACGCCAATGTACAGCCCAATGCTCTATCGTTTCCCCGACCGCGGCGATCGTTCGCTTTTCTTTCTTTTTTTGCGCGCGTGGACAGCAGTGCCTTGTTGTTGTTGTTGTTGTCGTTGTTGTAACAACAGGTACTTACAGCAGGTATTGATTTGACCAAGCCGGAGCGCGATTGCGAAACGAGACCTGCGCCCGAGTCACGAGGCGGTGTACCGCTCGGGCACTACATAATACGCGTGTAACTCAATCGCGGGACAAAAGTTATAATAAGTCATTCCGTGACCGCAGCGTTGTGCGTGCCGCGGGGAAAAAAGCACCTGTGGGCAGCACGGAAAGTCAGCGCGGTGAGAGTGAATTTCCAATCGAATTTCGAGGAAAGACGCTTCAGATCGGCTGACTCGAGCGGTCGACGGCGGGGCGTAATATACGACGCGTAACATCCTCTGTAATTAGAGTTTGTAATATTGTCGGCAACAGCGCGTGCCTCGTTGATACGTAGGTGTAATGGGCGTACAAAGGGAAAATCATCCATCCGTCTGTTCGGCGTGCAAAGTTGTTGTTGTTGTTGTTGTTGTTGTTGTTGCTGCAATTTCAGGAGCGAGCCAATTTTAAAGAGAGAGCGTGGAATAGACAGTTTGCCCCCCTTCTCTGTTGGAGAGCCCATGGCATGCATAAATATACGCGTCGACAGAGGGGGGAAGGATGGCAGATGGATCGGGGGGGAGCGGGCTGATGACGGGATCTATCTGTCCGTCACGGCAGATCAAAGAGCAGCAGTTCTCTTTGTGCGCGTGTGCGCTTATATTATTTCGGACGGGCTGGTATTTAATTATGCACGGGGATCGTCGGATGTGTGTATATCATACAGCTGGACCTGCCGGGCATGAACAGCGAAGCTTCAACTTCATTTCTGTGAGTGAATTTATAACTGTGGTTGCACAATATGTACGTACGAATCGAAAGATTTAGAATACCGAAAGGTATTTAGAGGTTTATTGTTTGGATCGAGGTTTGGATTTTTGGGGGTTCTGTGAATTCCAAAGGCTCGTTAAATTTGAAAGAGTTAACGTGGGTGAATAATTCTCTTTTTTTATCGTTGACTGATTCGAGCATTAGATACATTACATTGATACACCTTTATAGAGGTTATAGCTCTCATAGTATTATTGGAGCGTCATGAATATAGACGTGTTCGGTGCAACATTTGCTGGTATTAACTGCGGTCGAGGATACCATCATCTCCTCGTAAAAATACACAAAAGTCCCGATACCGACTGGTAAAATTGGATACAAGTATATTATTATGCTTTATATAAATAGCTCTATAAAATGGTCACCAAAGGTATTCATACAGATTCATTTTGGGTCGTTAAAATTTTATCGCACCCATATAAACAACAAAATATCTATTCCAGGTATACTTATCGGCTGAAAGTACACATTCAAATCGACCGAACGTTACCGCGAATAGAACGAGAGCTTCTATTTGAAGAGTAGTTGTTCTTGCGTGTACTTACTTTTCTGTGTCACAATTGCGGTCGTAAAGATCGCAAGTACTATATAGGGTTCGGACAAAACACCTATTTATAGAACCACAATAGGAAACTAAGGGGCACAGAAGGGCTATTCAGTCTACAAAGTCATTTAGATCTGCTCATCGAAATATATTTATAATCCATTGAAATTATTGAAATTATTGAAATCTTTCAGTAATGCACGTAAACTTGCACTTTAACTGCAACCGAGAAGAAAAGGTACATTTTATTTTGTAATATCTGAAAAGCAAATAAACTGATGATATCAGCAACTTATATATTAAACTATATTGAAAAAATGGTGTATTTATCATAAATAGTTTGCTGTTGTTTTTCCTTTTTTATTGAAACCATGACGCATAATATTTAATTTGAAATAATTTTATCGTCATCAAAAACATTTTTTCTAATCAGAAATCTTTTGGATATCTGCATTAAAGTGACAGTCCCTCGAATTCTCGCCGGAAACAGTAATGAAACACTTCATGTCACGCGAATCTCCAGTGTCACGAATCAATCGAATATGTATATTTTGGTGTGAAATCGGTATGAGTCTTCTCACTTGTATGTGCAGTGAAATAAGAGAATTATGTTCGAATGTGGATACAACAAGCGTTGTCATGTCGTTACGAATCTCGTTGATTTTGGTAGCCGAATAACAGCGTTCAGTCGCACTATTCTGATACGACAAAATATCCCATAATTTTCTAAATCGCTTTATTCCTCCGCGCGAAGCTGGTTTCGTCAGCTACAGCCGTGGCTTTCATCACAGCAGATAGTCAAGCATTTCCCGTCCGAAACCAAACACACGATGACCAAAGGTGCTCCGAGGCGTCTTCGTCGACCGTGTACACAGATCGCACCATCAGAAGCCCGAGAGGTACAACGCCCGCATCGTTTGCTCGCGAGCCACGCTCTAGCTCGACCCAGGCGTGCGTCACCGCGCGCGAGCGATTTTCGAAATAAGGGGACCGGGGGAAATTAGGCGCCCCGAAAAGCCCGAGACGCGCGCTAATCAGCCCGGCGCTCCTCCTCCTCGTTTAGCGGGAAGTCGTCCGGAAAACTCGGGCGACGAGCTCGCACCGCGCGGGAGGCCGGGGGCGCGTTGCGTCGCTGGATATCCGATTTTGTATTTTTAGTCGGCGGGTCTGTTTGCGTCCCCGGATTCGTACATATTCGCGCGGATCGACAGTGTTTCGACAACACGGGAAATGTGATACGAGGATGAAACGAGATGAAATGAGTTTTTTTCTTTTTACTTCATCGACTCGCTTCGTTGACATGGGGGGGTGTGGTGGGGGGGGGGGGGGGGGGGGGGGGGGGGGGGGGAGATTATTGAAACCGTGTCGACCGTCGGAACGAGTGAGTATACGCGAACAAGGTCGAGGTGAAGACGAACGTCGGGAGAGAATCGCATCGTGGATTTATACATTTTTTTTATGATACTTTATGACAGCGGGTGACGAAAATAATATGGGCTATTTTTACGTTTTTGGATGCTCAGATGGATCGTGGCGTCGTGCTGGTGTGTTTTAAAAATATCCGCTGATGTGCATCAGGCTGATGCATCGGGGATTCGGAGATTTAGCGCGGGAGTGCGCGTATTATACGTGAAGAATACATCTTTGGAATTTGGATATGTGTACCATTTTTTTTAAAGGAAGGCAGAAATATCAATACATAGAGAGTATATATATTTTTTTTAATTACGATTCAAATGTGATCAACAAAATGTTTCAAGTTGAAAGGAAAACAAAAATGAAAGAACTCGACCTTTTCAATTACAGTTGTGTATTCGATTGAATCGTCAATCTGTTATTTACTCGATAAAGATTGTATTCCACTAAAGTGGAATAGCTTTAGTTCTATGCTCAGTATACGTTTAAAACTTATTACAAAGAATAAAACTTATCACAAAGAATTGTGGCGAATTAATTTGAATTTGTTTTAGTGAACTATTTTATTTGTGACAAAAACCAATCGTGTAATGTATTTTTTAATATTTCTAATCAACTCGCTTCCATCCATCGGACTTTTTCCATGTCTATACGCTTGTGTTGTTCTATTATACAGACTTCCAATTCTATCAGCTGGAGCTCTTTTTAGATCAACTGTCCACATAAAAAAGTTATTCAAAGTTTACTACTCTAGTTCATTGATCTGTCCGAGTTGACTATGAACTGATACCTCTGGCTAATTACTTTTTCGTGCGATGATTGACACGAATTGTCTGACGAAAAAATCGTGCTTAGGCTATGCAGCTCGTAGATATCTACGGTACAATAAAGTTTGTTTACTAGCTTACGAGGATAACTTTCTGAGTTTCATGTTTAACTTTCTATTTTCTCACTTTTAGAAATACTTTGTGTTGCAGAATATTCACTCTTTACAAGCTAACAATGAATTGTGACATACCATTGTACTTGACACGGAGAAAAAAGAGAGAAGGAACAAGATTCTCCGTGAAAACCGAATCAGTCCAGATTGTGACTGCTAGTTTGTTGGTACACCCAAGGCGGAACTGCGGCTTTTCCTTCCCTCTGCTCGAAGCGCGACAGGTATAGCTTTGACTCCACGCAGAGAAGGGAATTAACTTGGCTCGATTTTCATTTCACGCATCATCGGCGTAGGCTATCGGCAACCTTTGTCGGCCGGGTTTTTTCTTATTCTTGCTTCATCGGTTTTTCTTTTTGGTAAATGTGGCCACTCGCGGTATTACACGAAGGATTCGTTCATTTGGAATAGTTAGCGCTGCTCGTTGATTAAATTTTCACACACGAGTGGACGGAAAAACTTCCCACGTATCACTGAGAGTGAGGGCAACCTTTTCTGTTTTCGGGCGTTCATTTTGTACTGTATGCAATTTACGTGAATTCCGTAGATTTTCATGTGTTTTTGCAAGCGAGTAAAAGGCGCATAGCTTCGGAGTCTGCCCAGATTCTCCGGGTGAAATGTAAATCCTGATATTTTTAATAACCTTGTATAGGGAAAATTCACCTGTCCGTATACTAAAATTCTCGAAAGGATAAGGAAAAAAACATTAAAATCCAACTCACCGGAGAACCGTGCAACTGCAAAGCACCTCGTTAAAAAAGCCTTCTCAACATGACTACACGGAGAGCTTTTGACGTAGCCAAAGAACCTCCAGTAGGGCAAGCGATGGACCACTCGTTTCGACTTTTCGCTATCGTGCCTTGGCTGTATGTGCACAGCCAGATGTAGGGTGGTGAGTCAAGCTTGGCTAGTTAACCCTAAAATAAAACATTTGACTCTGAATGAATCACAATAAAATTTTCTTCGTAAATTTGAGGGATATCAAATGAATTCTATTAAAAGTTATTAGTCTTCCCGCATGAAAAAGTTGCATCTTACACATGAACGCATCCATTTATTTTTTAACAAAGTGACTCTTCATAAGCAAACTGACTATTCGACAGAGCAGTTCATCCCTGTAGATCATTTTTGAATCATTTTTCCAGACCAGTTGCCCCTCTGAGTTCAACTGAATTAATATCCAACCTGTCAGTAATCAACGATCAATATTTTTGTTTTCATCCCGTTATTTCCCAGCTCATCCTTTCTTTCAATCCACTGCACCCACAATGCGCGGATGATTTTTATCGAACGCACTCGTATACGCAAAATTACAATCGAACGCAAGCAGCAGCAAAAACGATTTTCGGAACATAATAAAATCGAATGAACCAGGAGCACGAGCGCGCAAATGACGTCAAAAGTGCACGCAGCAACAGTGCTACTCACAGCACAGCGCACTGCACGCTGCCGAGACTGACAATCGCTCTCTGGGCCGTTAGGTTGCACTCCCCCCATGCGCGCACAATGGCCAAATCAGAGCACCCAGCCCGGGGTTTTGATCGCTCAGTGCCCCCTGCCCGGGGTTTTGTTCGCTCAGTCAGAAAATTGTTTTTTCGAAATCATTTAATTTCCAGCCGGGCGGTAATCACGGCGCAGTATCTAATGACCGCCCCCCCCCCCACCCCCCACTTCCTCGACACACACCCGCGGCTCTTCCACCCGGATTCGCGCTTGAAGTGCGTTTGACAATTTTTAATTACTGACGCCCCCCTTCCCCCCCCTGCTCACCCGTCGAAACCCGGCGCGCGCTTGCGTTTCGCAATTCACTTTGTTCTCCCCCCTACACATGTTTTTTCGTTTATTCTGATTTGTGGATTTTACTCACTTTATACCCGGCGCTCTCGACCCGCTTTTATCGCCGCTGGCGGGATTCCCGAAATCGCCGACAAAAATTATGCGCGCGCGCGCCCGTGCCCCCGGTCTTTTTCGTTTTTACTGGCGCCATAAAACGACGCAGGGGGGACGGGGCGGATTAAGCAGTGACTGGAACATAATTATCAAAGTTAATTCGTCCGATCGGGCGACGTTAATCGAAAGCGCGATTCAATTCCGGCCTGGATTTTTGTCACCGGCATTTCACGGCTCTTTGCGCCACGCTATCGCTGCTGCATTATGTGATAAGGGGGGCGGGTGGAAAATGAGTGCGTTTGGAAAATTCGGTAAACGAATCTGTTTGCTGTTTTTGCGCCTGTCGCGCGGGATTAAACGAGGCGTAACGACGTGTTAAGGAAGCAAAATTTTCAGAGGGAAACGATTGCACTGTTTGACCGAGGGGTTTCGATGGACTTCATTAGACAGTCGGAACGTCGAGCGTAATGCTTGTTATTTCTCTGGAGGAAATTGAGAAGTGCAGCGTGAAGAGTGTTACTCTCTATACTTGAAGAGTAAATTTCGTTCATTAACTGTAATATTAAATTTTTGCTGAAGCTATAAATTGTTTAAGAAGATTAACAACTTCCCGTTCAGTGAGTAAAGCTGTTTATTCACATTAAACTGAAAAAATAGTAAAAAACTTTTCTTTGCCTGTGCTGCAGATAAATCAAGCCACTATGCGTTGGTATACACTAGTTGGAAACAAATTGTTTGTAAAATTGTTTTTATCAATAATACATATAAGACGATTGGCATGTCCGAGGGTTTGTAAGCTGACATCTTGCCGATTGAGCTAAAAAAAACCAGCTACATGACCTTACTAACCTCTATCACCTCAGAACGTATTGTGGTAACGAATCTGCTGCTGCACTTTGATTACCGAATTTCGATTTTCTCAAAATAAAACTCCGCGTGGTAACTGTTGACTACAATGCGAAGGGTCCTTACAGTCGGGGCTCGCGAGAGAGAAACCGACGAGGTGGCGTCGACGATCGCCTTTGAAAATAACATAAACGAAGCACGCGTGCATCGGTGATCCAGTAATACCTACCAATCCTACGCGCTCACGTCACTAAGAGCTAGCGACAGTGTGGAGTAGTAGGAGGAGGACAGCATCGCGAAAATAGAACGCCGCCTCACTTGACTGATGCGCTTTATTTGCGAAGGCGCGCGAAATTCGTCCATCACCACTAGCGACGCAGTGGCGATACTCGCGAGCTCCGAGGCGAGCTCGAACGTATATGTATAGATAGCACGCTCCGTCTTCCTCTACACTGTCCTCTCTCTCTTTCCTGAGCGCTCGAGCTGTCGCACTCGAGTTTTCTCACTGCAGCGTCAGGATTGACGCCGGATGATTGATCGGTGACGTGTGCGTGCACTCTTAGTTGGTACGTGTGGAGAAGGTGATGTGTGTGTATGTATGTGTGTATCAGTTTCAGTGACGGACTACGGAGGAGGCGAGGCGGCATTCCGCCTCTCGGCCAAATATGCTGCCAACGGCGTGAACGGACTTGAGAAATACGTGCTGTGCAATCGGATGCGGAGCGCCAATCTTTTTATTCCCGCGTGCAGCGACGGTGGCGGTATTTCTCACGTTGTACATGAGTAATTCCGCGAAAAAAATGATCGTACGTGGTTTTGTTCGGCGGAAAATTGGGATCTTATATGCATGATTCAATTTCGAGTGAGTCTTTTAGAACTGATCTCTCTTCGTTTTTGTGACGAAATACAAAATGTCAGGAGCGTCCTAAAAAGACGAGACATCCCGTTTTTTAGGCTACTCTAAAACTGTGAGACCAAAGTTTTGAAAAATAAATAATAAACTGACAGGGTGTAGTATATTTTTCCCAATCCATTTTCCCCATGGAAATTTTATCCAAATATCATTTTTCCCATAAAATTTTTTTTTCCAAGTCCTATTTTTGACAAAATATAGTTTTCCGAAAATAGTAAACGGATAACAAGTGGTAAAATTGATGAATTCAAGTTTAATAAATTAAAATTTTATGTTGTAACCAACTTTTTTTGGGTAACGACAAATGTCATTATAATAATAATCTTCATAAGCCTGTAAAGTCGCGTGCAGCTCTTCCTCTATTTGTATATCCATTGGCACCCCTTCTGCTTTTTTGGCCAATTTGTAGTTGTCTCAGCATGATTTCGCAATCTGCTTGCTAGTTCAGAAGCTGTTCCAAAGAATCATACCGACTCGGATGATGCTTTCCTACCACAATCTGGAACCGATAATGCCAACTTTCCGATAAGCTGTTCGTACGTGCGCGTTCTTGGAGAACAGCTTCGTATTGGTTCCATAATTTCGGAGGGTATCTTGGTGCTCATCTCTGAATAGGTAGAATATTACTAGCACGACGTCTTAAAACCAACCGTCTAACCTATGTTTTTCCAAAATAGTCACCAATTTTATCCAACTCTGCGGGTAACTGTTCTCGTAACTCTTTAAACTGAAGTACAATGCGTTCTTCCAGGACTAATGCTAACGCACACAGACTATGAGCAGCTGCCTTTATGTCCCCATTGTCGCGGTGTGCAGTTTGCAAGCCTTCAGCAACAATATGGCGATGCACGCTTTGACAAAGATGGAATAAGCACAGCTTTATGGCATTCTCACCAAAATATTTTTGAGCAGAATTTATAATAGCTAACTCGAAATCGCACATGACTGTCCTAGGTCAAACTAAGCCTGAAAGTTTTCTTTAGGGTGAGACGGAAAACTTTATCGTAAAAACAAAGTACAATAATCAAATTAATTTTGGTTACAGACATACATGTACATATACGCTATATTCTATATGCTACTTGTAATTCGTGCGAAAACTGTATTGTAGGAACAATGGGGTGTTCTTCCGATCAACGTCCACCGTGCTGACAATATGATAATACAAGTATTTTGGGTGGACGTTAATCAGAAGTTTATCCGAACAATGGACCTTGTGAAAATTTTTTTTGGAAAAAATAGATTCGGAAAAGTTACTCCTTCCCTAACTGACGTTTTCAGTGAAGGCTAATCAAAAAACAAGAAATACAAGTAATCTTGAATCGCCTATAATTTTCTTCATTCGAATTCTATTTTTGACTCGACAAGTTTCATTAAAAAATTTTTCCGTGCACTTTACTTTGCGGTTCGTGTTGATTTTTTTTATTAATTTGAGTAAAAAGCTACGGAAGGAGAATAAAAAAAAAATTTGATATCTTTTGAGCCTATTTGAGGCTTCCATACGTAAAGTTAGTTGATTAGGCAATCGGAAATGATGAAAAACAAAAGTTCCTGCACTACAGCATTACCAACAACCTCCCAGTCGTCTGTACAAAACAACCCCACAATATTCTCGCAATAATCACCAATAAACCAGTCCTCGCTATCCAATAACTCTCTCACCTAGCGCGCACTACCTACTCGCTGCAGGCACGATCAATCCGTCAAGAGTCGCACACGCACGCAGGCATCGCTCACGTGGAGCGCGAAATAGAGCCGTCCGAACGACCTTAATGCGCCTGCACCCCACTTTACCGCAAAATCCACGAACGCGCGCCGTACTGCAGCACGAACACCCGTTTTTCCCCGCAACATGCGGCGGCAACATCACGCGTCCGTCTGTCTTTCGGCGCGCAATGAATCTGCCGCCGCGCACTACACCTCTTGCTACCTCGCGAGTACAGATACAGTGCGCGCCAAGTGATACCCTCCCCCTGGCCTCCCTCCGTCTCTGTACTCTACGGCTCTTACTTCAGCTTCTTCGGCTCATGAGTTGTGACGCACGCGAATGAGTGTCATCGAGAACGAGCGAGAGCGATTTCATTTGAACGCAAATGAACTCATTTACACGCATACTATGCATGCACAAATACGTGTATGTCTGTGGGGCCGCGACTCATCGATCAAGCCACTATACTGTCGACTTGACGTTCTCCCCATCTCTCGCGCGAGACCCGCGACTAGAGGACCTTATATATATAGAGATACTTATAATTATATACACTTGGAAATTTCCTCGGTCGTCCACCCTTTCTGCATATTATGCATGTAATACACGCGTGCATATTTTCTTTATAACGGATTGCACAGGGGATACAGACAGAGACGGTGACGAAAATAGAAGAGAGAGTCATTTAGTCGGCGCTACGCGCGAGCTGCCGACTACACAGGGGAGCCTTATTACGTGCCCTGCGCGCTCTCGTTCCGCTCCCGGTGAGTTATGCCCCCCTGGAAGAAAATCGGCCCGCATACTATCACCGAAATGACGTACCGTATTTTCTATTTCTTTTTTTTCTGGTGGTGCATATGACTTATGGTCTCCGACTCGTGAGATCGAGCATTGTCCGCAACCAAGGGGCGCGACCTGGTGTTCGCAACTTGATCGATTAGTCGACCATGGGTAGAGGTTGAGGGATGGGTTTAGCTGAAAGTCACGATGGGAGTGGACGATTAGCTCTTTTGGATGCTGATCATAAGCTTGGCTCTCTAGGCTATTATTATACGTGAGCGTACAAACTGTGGAGCCCAATCGAAACCTGCAGCTTGCACAATATGGATCTTTAAAAAACATCCATGTTTAGAGTGGATCATATAAATGCATGATCCTTGGATCCTCACATGACGGATATTGGCAACATCATCAAGATTAATAAGTTACATCTTGAAGTAATGAAAGATTCTCTCTTCTTCCGTTTGGGAGTGCAAGCACCTAGTGTAGGAGAATAGCTGTACCAATTTTTTTATTCGTGCGCCCAATCATGGGTCGATCTTCTCATGATTTCGAAGCTGAACAATTTGGCAGAGACTTGCACAAAATAGACTTGAGTTCCATACATTTGCTCGCATTTGCTACACCAAACAGATGGTAAGATCATAGTTTACTCTCAGATCAACACTAACCTCTACGACAGGCACGCACCGTATCGATTTTTTTTGCCGAAAAAGAAGCGATCCCCGTGGTTCAGCGTTGATATTGAAAAAATGATCAACGCTCATAATAAGGCATGGGCTGCATGCAGGCGGTATAGACGGCCATTGGATCTGCAGGTGTACGAAAGACTGCACAATACAGTGAAGGTGGCCACTCACAATGCCATGTCTCCTGATGAGCGCTTTTGCTTTTCGCATGTTTAGACGATGATCATCTTTGACTATTCACTTCAGTCGGGTATATTCCTCGTAAGTGGCAAAGGACTGTAGTGCGCCCAATCCCAAAGCACTTTATACCCGTGTAGATCAATCACCTGCATCCAATCAGCTTGCTTAGTGCTATGTCTAAGGTTTTGAAGCTCATTGCTTGTGGGCAGATCACTGAGTACATTGAACAAAAAGGATATTCTTGATACCTACCAGTCCGGCTTCAGGAAACGACATAGCACTCACACGGTCTTGATGCGCATGGTTTCTAACGTAAAGGAGGCTGCTGACAAGAGTCACGTCACACTCTTGGTGGCTGTAGATTATTCCCAGGTATTTGACTAACTCAACATCGAATTTGCGGTCAGAAAGCTTGAGAGAATAGGATTTTCTGACTCAGTATACACTTGGTTCAGATACTATCTCTCTTTCCAGCCGCAAGTAATCACTGATGGAGATGTGATTTAACATGATTAGACATGCTGGTTTGACCAAAGGCAGTATTTTAAATACTCTTATCTTTGCATAGTACATAAATGACGCGTCGTCTGTCCTTATATACTGCAAGCATCACAATTATGCTAACAATGCTATTTACTACGTACAGAGTGTCTTCGACGGTCTGCATCTCCTGATTGCAAGGCTGAATGAAGACAGATTGTCTAGCGCGTTAGGCATCATCTAACGGCTTGCAGACCAACTTGATCACGACCCAGGTAACGTGGTTTAGTATGCATGGACTTATAAGTCGGTTCAATCACATGGATCTACTAAAAGTACAAGTGACAGTACAGGACATTGACTATTCTAGCCAAGTCAAGATTTTGGGAACCACGCTGGACAGCTTGCTAACTTTTTTCCCACGGATAGTTCAGACGATCGAATGGTAAGTGCTACAGGGTCTTTTCTTGGTTGCGTAAATGCAACGACTCTCTTCCAAGAAATACACACTTACTCTTGGTCAAGGCGCTGGTTTTCCCGTATAATGACTATTGTGCTAGTTCATTTTGTGCCTAACCTCTAGACTGCAGCAAAAATGTCAGCTAGGCATGAATGATGCTGTGCGCTTCGCCACTAGACTGAAAAAATACGAGCATATTACGCTAATTTACAAGCACCTTAACATCGCCGCACTCGGTTCTCAGGGACTATGTGAGAATGTGCCTAATAACTATAATTTTGAATCATGGTAAACCATAGTATCTTACGAGGTATCTTAATCATGAGTTCCGGCATTGGCTCGAGAAAAGCCTGTGGACTCGATCTAGTGGTTAAGGTGCTCTAACCTTACTCTCTAATCAATTGAGTATCCAATCTATAAAACAGTGTTGAACTTGCTATTACACGAAAAGTTATCAGTGAAACATGTTCAATAAACTTAAGATTACTCCTTAAACGCTGTAACGGACTTTTTTTAACTGCCTTACAACATGAAAGTGACAAATCTTTGGAACCAGCTGCCTCCAGAACTGTGGTCTAGTTAGAAACGTCTTTTTAGTACGAAAAAATTGCGAGAGAATCTGTTAAGGGAGCACTATAAAAAACAAACCAAGTGATGGTGACGTGTCTGACTGCTTCATACAATTGTTTCCATTATATCTATTTATTTATTTTGTTTCTATTCATTGACTTTATTGTACATGTGTTCGAACTCGACATGCGGCCTTGACTCATGAAACTACCAACGAAGCATTCACATACAAAATGTGTTATTTGTCAAAAAGACATGTAAAATTTATCACTTACCAGTCTAGGTTAGACCGTGCGAGTCCTAAGTCCATAATAAACGAAATTCAATTTAATTCACATCGGAATTTCGATTCCCTCACGAGAAATAAATCCTCCATCGAACCACCTGTCCGCCCCGCTCTTTTTGCTACAAAAATCCCTCGATTCCCGCAAACCGGTCTCTCGCCGATTCCCCAAAGGCGCACCGCCACAAGTACAACCACACATACTCCGAGCACCCGTAAATCATCAGCGGGTGATTTCTCACCCATACACCCATGCATGTACGCGAGCTGAGAGCGCACTAATGTCCCTCCTAGCTCGCACCTGAATGGCCGCGTTGTCCCGACGTTGCGAAAAGCTGCACCACGACGTGCGAGGAAAAAGGCTCGGATTGATGCTCTGGTGAGTTGTGATTACCTCGCTCGCTTTTCGGGCATTCGGGTATTGGGAAAGTAAGAGAGGAAAGTCCTTGGCATTATAATCAATTAATTAACGATGAATCACAAGCTTGATTCGGCCCCGGATTTATGCGCCTTTTGTATGCTAAGCATGAGCGCGGGGCTGCATCGTTAGAGCTGAACTTGATCGCTCTCGCGCTGTGTAGCTCCGCGTGATTCACTGCTCTGATCTACTTTGAGAACTACTGTCTCTGTAGTATAACAGTGCACACCACGAGAGAGGTATATACACTTGAAAACGCGGGACGTACACGTATACGCACTTTATTATTATTTTACGAATGAAATGCGCCTAACGGAGGTATTCATTAATTTTCAAGCCATTATTATTTTTTTCCGTGTTGCTGCAGTCGACTAATTACCACTGTTTTTCTTTGTTTCAGGTGAGTATGGTGCGAGGAGCCAATTATTGTGGCTACGATGCAGTTGTGGTGGGAAAACAACGCCGGAGCAGGCAGTGTGGGCGTACGTGTATGTGCACATTAGATGTATTAATTGTGTTATGGTAGCGCGAGATTCCCCCGACAAATCATCTTTAATGTGGTTGCGTGCGCCATGAGTATCCGCACTAACTTGTACAGGGAAGGGATGAAGGAGTTGATTTCAGTGCCAAAGAGAACAATCGATCCCAGATCGCGCACCTGTGCCACTTTCAAGACTCTCCCAAAGATAGGTTTTATTAAGTTTTTTTTTTTTTTTTTCTAGCGAACATTGCTAATCGAGTTTTTTGTATTTTACATTAATCACGTGCCGCACTACCTGCGCGCAACATCATCGCTTCTATTTTGATAATTATGCCACTCTGCTCATTTTATTTTGTATCTGTAAGCATTGCTCTGTTTTATTTGATCGACTAATCAATTACATGGCTTATTCCATTTGGTTTAGCAGCAACCATAGTATATAACTCCAAGCACATGCTCATCACAATTGTGTATCCTTCAATTTTTACGTGTACTCGCAATGTTATAATACAAGCCCCAAGCCCTTACTTTTTCAATAAACTCAAACTCAAAGAGAGAGAGAGAGAGAGAGAGAGAGAGAGCGAGCGAGGGCAACCTTGGTATCTCCAAGGCACAGCAGCCGAGCGAGCATCTTGCGGAGCAGCTGGAGTTGTGCGTCCGATCGCAAAAGTGTAAATCAATGCGTGGCGATTATTCACCGGCCCTCGGGATATACGGAGAGCGACACGTCCTCGTTGTTGGATCTCGGCGAGCGCAAAAACTTCGCGCGCATTCTTCACGAGCCTTGATTGCGCAATGCCCGTGACTCGCTTAGTAGACTGCGGCACAACTGCGTGACAATTAGCTCGGGGCGGATGTAGTTTTTTCTTTGCGCGTAATATCGAGAGCGTTTAGTGCTGAGCGAATGGGTATCTATAGTATATAGGTTAGTGAGTATTACGTGCAGTAGTGTAATAAGTTACCTTCTAATAACTCGTTTGCCTGGGAGTGCGCGGGGAAATGAGTATTGTTTTCAGCGTCAAGTGGTTCGTTGGCCTTTTGGTTATCCAATCGATGAGGAGTATTGCGAAGGAAGGAAGCACTGATTGGTGATAGAGAATGTTGGTTAAATTTCTGGCTACCACTTCTACGCTCAACTGGCAGAGTATACCTTTAGCACACAAGAAAACTCATTTGTCAATCTCCTGTTTTGAATTCTCAGCCTAGGCTAAAGCTACCAAAAAATGCTAGGGGTCTGCGTGGGCTCTTTCATTGGCTAATTAACCAATTTTCTCGTTCACCAAACACGCGCTTGCGAGGATCCCCCTGAAATCTCACCTCCGAACGGGACCCGCGACGTTCTCGGCGCGCGAGAAGCAGAAACGCAGATCGACCGCCGGCTATTTAAAGCAGGTCTCTATCGGGTTTAGGTATCTTGATTCGATCTCTCGTCGGACGATCAGGCGGGCTCTGTTTGTTCGCGCGAATCGCTACTGCGAGCTGGCGATGAGGGAGGCCTGGGTTAGTTATGTGTTGTGCTGGGCTGCGCGTGTATATTATTTTAAGGCGCGAGGGCTGGGTTTCTGGATAATTGAAGCGGAGTTGAAGCGGTATTGATGTGTTTTGGTGAAAATTTTGGTACATGTACAAGACGGAGGGTGATGGCTGATCGAGTGAATGTGTGATCGCGGGGATTGGTAACTGTTATATGGATGTTACCAGTCCGAGATGTGTGTGTGTGTTAAGGGTAAACTTGTAACCGAGGATGTATATGAATAGGCACACGGGTCAGTGAAACAGTCATTTTATCGACATTTTTTATAGAGTATTTAAATTAAAATGAACTATGAGATTCGATGTTTTTTCAGTACCGGATAAGCGATTGGTCGCTTTTCACTGGAATACCTGTAATCACTTTCCCTACTCTCGGAAATCCAAACCTCACTGCACTTACGACCATGCATGCAAAAGTATGTAACGTACAAGTCAATAGTTTTATTTACAATGTACAAACATCATAAGGACACCTTTCACACTCACACGCTCAACATTGTAACATTAAATACCTGTTAGGAATGATGAGGGTAGAGAGAGCGAGAGGGCATGCACATATGTATATGTATGCGACCACCAATACACCTCAGTTACCGCACTTCTCTCTCTCTCTCTCTCTCTCTCTCTTGACTCCCTCACCAACTTGCATACTATTACACGTGTACCTATATGCGTGTAGTTGTACGTGTATAACGTAACCAACGAGCGCCTGAGGAACGGTATATAAATATAGCGTGTAAGCCGGTGATTCACGAGCCGGTCGGATCTCGAGAGCAGTAAGTAGCTGCTGCTACGCCTGCTACACGCGGGGAATCGTGCTAAGGCGAACTCCGACCCCTCCTTCGTATATATATACACACGAGCATGTATCTTATACATTAAACACGTGGAACACCTTCTCTCTTTTGACGCCGCGAATCTGCTGATGCTGCTTCTGTCTATACCCACGATGTCTTCTTTATATCGCTGTCGTCAACTGGACTCCTTCAACATTTTAGGTATTACGATGATTGAAATTGAATGTGTGTGATATTGAGATCAGACGTTTACACACTTTCTCTCCAATTACGAACTGTCACGAAACATTGAATGCCATTTCCAAAAACAATGATCGGTCTCGCTGAAGTTTTGCATTCGTCCGTTGTTTCGTTTTTTTGCAGATTCTCATTGGAACTAGAGGGCTCTGCCCCCCTGCACGCTTCGCGTTTCAATCTCCGCAAATAAACATATTTATCTTTCATGATCTTGCGAAACGAAAAAAAATCAACTCTTCAAAAAACGCGTTTTTTTCACTTTAACCAGATCCTGTTTTTTTTTTTTTTTAATTTTCCCACTCTAAAATCCACATGACTCGGTTCAAGCCAATTCAATGCTCGAAAGGCAGGCTTCACCTGAACCTAATGGATTTTTTCAAGAAAGATAGGGATCTTTGGTAAATAATCATTACAGCACCCGCATTCAAAGCTAAAAAAAGATTCACATTTCTATGTATAAGTACATATAATCCTGTCAATACTTTCGGGCCATCAGCCTTAGCGTACCATTTTTTTCTCTGTCCAACACCCGTGTCGCACACTATACTTTACGAGAAATTTATTATATTGTGCTCTAATAGCGCCACGATAACGTAAGATCGCCGGCACCTATATGACAGTATAACTATGTACACTGCACGTACCTTTTGCTCTTGTACACGTGTATTTCTAACGATACAGTACGTGGTATATGCACATAATTTACATATATTATGGGCTGGTCAGTGCCGGGAATGTCGAGCTGGCTCCCATGAGTCAGGAGAGTGTCAAGTTGGCTTTACAGTCATTAAACTGCATGGTCTAGTGTTGGTTTCCGGATCATTAAGATGTATGGTTGAATTGACATCCAGGTCTTTCACCCCCAGGTCCTTTAGGTTCAGCGTAAAGTTAGCTCCCAGGTCATCAAGGTGTATGGTTGAGTTGGCTCCCGGGTCATTGAGGTGCGTAGTCGATTTGGCTACCGGTCATTCGGTCATCCGGTCATCATCAACGTCCAACTCATACATTACCATGCATACGGATCTTTTAGTGAAGATGATTATCTATCAATAAATCACGATCATTCGGAAACAAAAAGGATATCGACAAATCAGCAGCCGGAGAAGCAGTTAAATTAGTTTTTTGATACA
Organism: Copidosoma aretas; assembly: GCA_030522625.1. NCBI lineage: Eukaryota > Metazoa > Arthropoda > Insecta > Hymenoptera > Encyrtidae > Copidosoma > Copidosoma aretas. The sequence continues at coordinate 11,057 of JAPYYV010008804.1, read as the reverse complement.
TGTTAGTACGACCTAATCTCTTACAATAATTTTGATCGGCAAAAGATTGTTAAAACGCTATATCGGGCGACTACAGAGGTCGTTTGATATAAAGTACGAGTGTTGATTTGTTAAATTTTTCTCGTCCCTCCGACGTGTATTCTGTCCATCAATTTTTGAAACGTAATTTGGTGCAGTCTGAAATACATCCCTCACGTTTCAAGTTGACGCATCATTTTGCACTCCTGAATTTTCCGAAAATGTGATACTCTTGACTGACAAGCGTCATTGGGTGCTGAAAGTTCGTGCACGACGCGGTAAACGAAAAGTTTTCCCTGCAACAGTGAAACATCACTTTGCATTAATGAAAAAATAATCAACAAATAGGGATGGTATTCGTAATATAATTCTCCTACTTCTGCGTCCTCGGTAGGAAAAACAGTGTCCGCCACTCAAGTGCGATCCAACCAGGGCTACGTTGCGGACCCTCGGGCCGCAAAATCGCCCTGGAGGCGATCACACTTTTGTGACGAAAACTACTATTATTGCAGACACTTTGAAACTATAAGTATCAGCAAAATAATATCGTGAATACAAACAACAGAACACCGAGTACACGCTCTCGATAAAATTAGGGAACGAACAGAGACCACGTGTAATTGGATCCAACAAGTCTATTCGCTCCAGAGTCTCGTACTTTTTTACAGAAGACTAATCTTGCTCCATTCTCTCGCACTTCGAAACCCATCATCGTGACTATATGTATACCAACTCTTCCACTCCACCCAAGGAATCAATATACAGATCTGTAATACGAGCGTCCACGAAATTACCATACCCAACAACTTGCTCGCATACGCATGTATAGTACGCCCGAATGCAAATAACGACCAGGCCTAATAATGATTATGGCCATCCATAACTCGGGCATACCAACACGAAAAAAAAAGTGTTGACAAGCTCAATCAATCAGAGAGAGGGAGAGATTCGAAAAATCGGGGCGCTGTCGTCGCCCAAAAAGGATGTAAAAAATAATAAATCAGCCCATAGGCGCTCATTTTCCCGCGGACAGAAAAAGAGAAAGGGATAGCGAGAGAGAGAGAGAGAGAGAGAGAGAGAGAGAGAGAGAGAGAAGAGGCGCTGCGCGTTACGCAACGCAACATTCGCGTAAAAGAGGGACACCGCGCGACCGGCCGGTCGACGCTCCAACTGCATGATCGATCGGTCACTCTGCACTACTGGCGGTGCTCTCGACGTTGCCAAACGACGACTACAACGACAACGACGACGAGGACGACTCAACTCGAGTTGTCACGTTCATCGATTATTTTCCCGACGCGATTGATTGATGGCCCGGAGATCGATCGATTGACGCGCGCGGGGCGGGGTGGGGCGCGCTATCGGCTCGTACTGCATTCTTGTCGCGCGCGATGATAATTCATAATAAAGTAATTGCCAGCGGTGACGGACGGCTTAACGTGTTTTTCATGTCTCTCTCTCTCTCTCTCTCTCTGCAGAGCGAAAAAAATGTAGTGGCTCTGGTTTTTTTTTTCTCGCTGTGTCGCATCCGTTGCTCGGGAAAATATTAAAACATGATCAACGGAATTCGCGCTGGTGGGCGATTGATGAATGCTATGTACGGGACCTGCCTTTGATTGTGATGGACCTTGTTAAGGCAAAAAATTCCTACCTATATTATACAAACCTAAACTTTTTTTGAGTTCAAAGTATATATGTGTGCATTGTCTTTTAATATCGGATGTTGTCTCGGTTGTGATGGAGTATACAGCAATTGCAGTTTAAAAGATGAATGGAATTGATGTTTCGAAAAATAATGCCAGAATAATCTTAAAAATTGCCAGGTTTTTTTCATTTTTTTCAAATTTTACGAAATAAATAAAAATTAGGTCATGGGATACAATTTTTGACATTGACAAGGTACAGCAACAATCTACAAACTGTCATAATACGGTAAACGTCGTATTAAACTTGTTTGATCAACTAAGTCCACAGAATTCCTACCAAAAGTCACCAATAAACTCGACATTGGAAGCGAATGTCAGTCTTAAAAAACCTCTCAATCGTCAGAAAAACATAACATCCAGCGGAGTCCGCTCTAAATTGAAAAACGTCGCGAGGAGAGAGAAAGAGAGTGAGTTACGACGCTTTTATCGGCGACCTTGGCGACTCGATTGACTTCATTGTTTTGTCGTCGTCGTCGTCGTCGTCGTCGTCGTCATCCGACTCGATTCAAGCGCCGCGATCTTTCATAACTCTACCGCAATGTTGCCTCGTCCGAGTCGCGGAGGCAAAAAAGTAAGACGACCAACCTCCCAACGTCTCGTGAAATCCTCTCTTCTTCTTCCTCTCCTCCTACTGTTATTACTGTCTCCCCGACACATTGCAAACTCTCCCGCGTAAAATATAATACACATATTCATCGAACGAAACAGCGGCAAGATTAATTTATTCTTCCCGACCCCGTTCGGGTGTTCGAAAATAGGTTGCATTACTTGCAAATATACATACACACCCACACTCTGCACCCGAGACCCGAGACGTCTCTATCTCCGCTGCTGCATATGTCCTGCGTCAGCCGATCAATCAGGCCCTGGTGGATCGGCAACGCCAGGAGAGGCAAGGGGAGAGAACGCTCTCGTCAAAATCGCCAAACATCATTAACTGCACTTTCAAATCCAACGCTCGGCACCATGCCGCGGCGCAACTCAAACAGTCACGCCGTGCCAATAGACCCTTCCCCTCCTCGCTGCAGCCAAAACCTGCCAACGTCACGTAAAAATGAAAATGCGCCGCGACGATGACGGGCGAAGATCTCCGCGGTGCGTCTCGTCCCGAGGGGCGGGGGGCGAACGAGCTGCGAAGATTGTGCGCGCGCGGGCCGTGTAATGCAAACTAAATCGAGCGGAGATCCAATCGATTTCCTGTCAGGCCGTTCATTTATAACAGCGACGACGATCGGCAGGACTCCGAGTGTAGTGCGTGTATGTATATATGTATTGGAGTGCGCCGAGCGGGGCACCACGACAATCGACCGTCGCCGCGTCCTTCAGAACTTGGCAAAACAATGCCACGAGCTAGCGACCTGACGACCGACGTCGCTCGACTTTCTCCGCCTGATGATGCCCGTCGCAAACGCTCGTTACCCGTTTGGAGGCCTCGATTCGTCAAATGGAGGAACAGTTGGTCGATGTGTCGGCGGTAAATAATTGCGCGGGCGTGCTCTTTTTTGTAGTAAGACTGTGTGGGGGTACGTATTTGTAGGTCCCTTCGATAACTTGGTGTTGCATTATGTTTTTTGACCTGCTGGATCCAAATTTTGAGGTGATTAGGCCCAATTTTAATTAATTTTGAGGTTATCACCGATTTTTGACCTAAATTTATGATTTTTTAAATGTGAATATTACTAGGTCAGAAATTTGGTTATTTTGAGGTTGAAATCAATCTTTTGATCCAGAATTTCAGTAAAGTCAGACTCTATAATATTTTTGAAAACATGTATGTACGTTAAGTAACTGATAACATGTATGATGCAATGCTAATTTATTGTAAAATCACGTATTTAACCCGAAAATTGGTTACAACCTCACAATTAACCTTAGTTCAGACCTGGTAACCTAAAAATTCTGACTTGGCAGGGTCAAAAACTTTACATTACGTTGGTTCACCTAAGTTAAATAATATGGAAATTGACCAGGATTTGGGCCTGGTAACTTCAAAATGTGGAGTCAGCAGGCCAAAAAACATAAAGTAACACCAAGTTACCGAGAGGACCTAAAAGTGTATACAGAATCCCTCTTACCGCCCGCACGAGCTTGTGTGCAGGAGCATGCGGTTTTCCGGCGGTCTATTGTGTTAATTAGAGTTATTCATGTACTGTGCGACTAACAGCATTAAGTCAAATTTTTTGTAAGACTTAACGTTTTTAAGTAATCAGGTGAGATGGATAAAATTAATTTTTCAGGTTAATTGTGATAGTTACTATATGTATGAAAGATCAAAAATATGTTCAAATATAGTTATCTGTCGAACAATCGAGTCAAAAAAGAATACTAAAAATGGACTTGTGTAAACAAAGTTATGCTTCAACTGCACGAGCATTGACATTGGCTGAAAATCCTTGATTGTCATTAAATGTTGCGGACGCCACAAATCACGTAAACATAACCTGGTTCATACAAGTTTATCTTTAAATGCAGTTACTTGAATTATTTACATTCATTTTGTTTCGCAGAAGACTAAAACACTGAATAAAACGATTACGGGTGAAATTAGGAAGATATGAAAACATGAATTCAGGAATAGAGAGTTATTATGTAAGGATTATAGCAAATAAGCTTAACCTAAAACAGATGTAAAGGGAAGAGAGAGCCAGTAAATAAGAAAAAAGACCGACTGACATAGCCTGCGACTCTATCTCCATACAACGAAACATTAGGGAACGCAAGAAAAATAACGTTCGATACTTTCAACTCCCTAGCGGAAGGGCCTAGACGCCTCCTAAGAGTTTTCACATAAAAATCCATGATTATCACTGGGGGCTACTACATAATTCAATCTCTTTCACCTATAGGTTAACCTACAGCTTCTTCAGTACAGCATTCTATCACCACACCGTTCTAGTTGTATTCAAGAAACCAAACACAAGAGTGTTTTTTACTGCACAGTAAACATTATAAGTATTCCTAATATGCCCATGGGCGCTCTCTCTGTGCACAAAGTATAAGTATTAAGTACACACTCACGACAAGAGCGCGCTACATTCGAAAGTAAAGTGCCCCGCAACTTCAAGACGCGATGATAGATTAGCGCTGCGCTAAGGTACCTATACCGATATAACTAAAACAACTGCGACGACAACGACGTCGACGATGATATAACAATAGGCCGTTCGCTCGCATACGCCGACCAACAGCTGCACTCGGAGTCCTCGAGTGCAGCAGCAGCAGCAATCGGCAGAGCGATCGGCAATCGCCCATAAGCGCCCTTGTGCACACACGAGGCCCGCGGCGACGAAGCCTGTCATCTTTCCCCATATATATATACGTATAGAGCGCGCGCCCGGGCTTTCTCATTAATATAAACGTCATCGTATATTACGCCGATTTTTTACTCCTACGCCCCCCAGCCCCTTCCCCCGCAGTTATATTTTATATTACGTGCCTACTTTACGCGGGAGTAGGCTGCCCTCCTTGTCACATGGGCGCATGCGCGATCCTAATCGCAGATCGCGGGGGCTCAACGACTTTTTTATGGCCCCGCGCGCGCGCGCGCGCGTGTGGCGCTTTGGATACGTATGCAGGGAAGCGAGGGGTTTTTTTATGTCGAAATATGAGCCATTGTTGTAGATCGCGGTGCCAATCGCGGATGATACGTTAGTTATGGTCTTGGTGGTGGTGATTATCTGGGCCGGGGAATTTATTATCATTGTACTTTTGTATATTTCGTGTCGCGATTAATTGCGTTATTGCTGCATACACATATTGTATTATAATAGCCGAGACACGTTTCACTCGAAGACGACGCGCGCAAGAGCGTTGGTGTAGAACCTTCTCCATGCCGTTGCACATGTATCATAGCCCGCGGCAATGCCGACACGAATGAAAGCATATAGAGAAGAGTGGGCGACGTTTAAAAATATAATAAAAGACGCGTATTAGATACTTTTTCTTGGGAGCTGCTTTTCGTGTTTTCGTTGCATCCTCGTCAATCACCGAGCTCAAAACGACAATCAAACGTTTTCTCGCGTACCCGATAATCTCATGGTTTTTACAAAACAAAACGCATTGTTCGGATCTTGGCACTACCCGTTATACGTGCTAAACGGTCCTCCCGCACGCTCGAAAAGTGCATTAGCATTACACTAGGCTAACATAGCTACATGTATACTTAGACACACACTTCCCCGCGCTCGGAGTCGCGATTCTGAAGTTTGCATTCCCGGCAGCGAAGAAAGGAAGGGGGGCAGAAAGGGTGAGCGGGGTGGGGGAATGGAGTAAGAAGGCAAGCTAGCGAAGCGCTATAAAAAGCCTCCGGCGCTCTCGCCTCCTCTTGCGTAACGCTGCTCGCGGCGCGGGGGGGCGGGGGGGGGCGGGCGGGGGGGGGGGGGGGGGGGGGGGGGGGGGGGGGGGGGGGGGGGGGGGGGGGGGGGGGGTGGCGCTATGAATGAAAGAGCACCGGCGGCGTGTACGACACTGTATAATATGTAGGTATATATCGCGACTCTCTTCACGAGCCTTATTATTGTGTGTGAATATGAGTTTGATCGAATTTACGGATTTTAATTATAATGTAGATACTCGGATCCATATAGATTTACAAAAAGTATAATTATTACCGAATAATAATTCTGTAACCAAGTCTGTCTTTTTGATCAGTGTCAAGCGGAAGACGCAGATTTCGGGTGATGGGTTATTTTTTTTTTTTCTCTCGTCCGCGCATCGTCGAGCCCGGGCGTGCTCGATCAGTCGAGGGAATCATCTTTCGTTTTGGGGAGGGGGGGACACCGTTTCCCCCACCTTTTGAGGCATTTTACGCTCGGGGAGCTGCACAAGTGCGGGGCTACACAGGTATAGTACGCTTACGGGAGAACCCGAGAAGGCGGAAGGGCTGGGGAGGGGGAACCCGTTTGAAATTCCGGAGGCGCTTTCGGCTTCGAAAATTGTCGCTTCGGATTCGCAGCCGCGCTGTCGATTGTCTCGCGGCTCCTCGGCGGCTTATGCTTATTAGTAAGCGGGGCTTGGACTCGAGCTCGGTCGGTGGTGTGCGGTGGAAGAGCCGAGAGTGTGGTTTTGCATAATTTCGTAGTTAGCCGGATTGTTGATGGTCGATGGTGCGCCACGGGGTTTTGCGAAATTCGACGAGTATGTACGGCCGGGCTGACGAGTTGATTGTTTTGACTATCTTGCTTGTTGGGCTCGTCGGTTTGACTGGTTAAAAGAGCAGCGAATCGGAATAATCTTAGTTAGATATTCTGGGCACGGGAATACTGGTTGCACCGTGACTCTGGGTGTATTATTAAAATTTGAAGACGTTTATAAAAGTATTAGTCAAGTTTATGATGATTCAAAGAGCCCTTTTATAAGGTTTTAATAGTAAAGAGATAATGTAGTACAAATCTATGATAAAAAAAAATCCAAGCATATTTTCTAGTTGTAAAAAAAGAATACCATGAGATGGGAATCTTTGATTTAATTTTATGTTTGCAAAGCTTGTGTTATACCTCTAACAATTTAGGATGTATTGCGGAAAAATTATAATTCTACATGAAAGGACTTGAGTGATATTGTTTACTTCGGAAATCGCGTGAAAACTCACATTTTTGTAGAAACAGTTGGGTGCTTCCAAACAAAAATTCAATTTGTTCCGTTAGGTAGATTATTGAAAGATAATAGATACGTGTTTTTCCACTACTTTTATGACGTCATGCAACACTTTAACGAGCTTGTTATCTTCGCCAATTTTTTTTTTATTTTAAAAAGAAAAAATGCGTATGTATAAAAAGAAGCTCAATTTTTTTTTCGGAAACACCTAATTGCATGTAAGTTGATCCACACATGCATTATTATATAAGTGTTTTGCAACAACTCTATTTCAAATCGTTTTATGTAAATATTTTAATAATTAGAAGTCCTGCACGCTCTAAAAACCCCCTGCAATATTTTTTTTTCTTTTAGGCTATTAAGTTTTGTAAATTTGATGGAGTGGCTATTCATAATCATAATAGAGAGTAACTTTCCGATTTCTTACACAATCAAAAGCTATTTTTACACGTCGATAGACATGCGAATCAACATTAACTATTTCATTCAGGCTGAATTCATAAAAAATTGCCCAAGCACAATCGCCCAGCCTCCACTACAGAACGTCACAGCCAACACTGTGCAACACAAGTTCAGCTTCTTAAGACCGTCGATGGCAGAGAAGAAGAACAAGAAAAAGAAAGTAAATTTTTAAGAAGCTCAGACGAGGCTGCGCGTGTACTGCTGCAGGTACAGGTATACATCCCGTATTACCGCTGCTGCCGACACCGTGCGTCCGGCTCGAAAGAGATCGAGTTGCCCGGTGTCTTCTCGGATGCCCGCGCCGCCGCTTCTTCTCACCGGAGAAACTCGAAACGCCTAAATCGCCGACTTTTCCGCCCTTGTTGCTCTATACATTTGCCGAACACTTTCGCTCCAGTCTACTCCACGTTGAGAGCGTTTGGCCTTCTTGTCTGGGGCTCTTTGCTTCATGGCATGTGAATGTTTGTCATTATGATTGGGTCTGGTAAAGATATGTAAATTTATTCGCTGCGTGCTTGATTTTTGGAGAAGGGTGGTGAAATGTTTTTGGCTTGGAGATTCAGTTATGGTGGGCGGACGTGCTAATTTTATTGTGGTTGCTATAATTAGATTGTATTCGGTTGAAACGTTTTTGGGTGCAAGGCTTTTAATGATTGAATGACTGTGATTAGATAGGTAGATTATGTGAAATAGGTTTTTGTGTTGAGTATTTTCATATCCATGGATACATTTGGAATAGAACGCATTTTATTGTATACAATTAAGAACTGAATTGATGTAAGTAATTTTACTCAGGTCATGTTTTTTACCAAATCAATACCTGTATGAACTTCGTGTCCCAAAAAATATCCGTACTGCGTAGAAGGTTTTGGAATACATTCAGAATTTCATAGGCAACTGCCTTGAATTGTATTTGATTAAATCCCAGAAAATTCCACCAAAAGTTCATTTCAAAATTTAAATTAGGATTACATCAGTCTAAAATATCATTGACAAGTTTAGACTGATTTGCATGTTATCTAGTAACTTTGTCAACTGCACATAATACTAAACTGTCAGGGTAACTATAGCTTGGATAAAAATCCGAAACTTGTACATTCTTAAATGCTTTAGATTGCCAAATTCTAGGGATTCTGTGGATACATGACTTAATTCACAGTGTATAAAACTCAGCTTACCCTAACACAATTTCCAAAATTCATTTCACACACAAAATCTGCAATTCACCCACGCTTACTCTTTAATATTCTCTGTAGAAAATTCAAGTTACTCCTCCAATAAAGCAATCACAATATCAAACATATTTTCAAAAGACTTAAAAAACGAACAAACCCACAAACCACTGTTTCCACTTGTATTTTTCCTGGAAATATCCCTTTTCCCACTCATCTCCGCCATCATTAAAACAATCAATTCCGGCCTCTTCGCGGTGCATCAACGAACGATCTATCGTGAAAGGCGTTCTCCACGAAAACACACTTGAAAACAAATGTAGAGGAGAAATGGGCAACAAAAAAAACCGAGCAAGGCCCCATATATACCCTAACAGAGAAAGAAAGCGAAAGCAATAGCCTTACACACACGCGCGCTCAAATGGAAAAGGCCGAGCAGTCTCGACTCGGATTGACATCTGCCGGGAGCCGAAGAGTCATCATCATCGTCATCTACGTGCAGAGCATCAGGCTTGTCTCGTCATCGTTCGTCGATCATTTTCGGGCGCTCGCGCGGATCATCCCACGACGTGTGAGCCCCACTCGGAATCTCGATTGGCGATGCGACTCGTTGGTTATACATACATACATGTACGCAGGGGCATTTGTTTCGTGACGCAGCAAGCCTACACAGAGAGGAAGGGTCGGTACGGACTTTGCGAACGCAGCATTGTGGGGCTGGGTCATTGTGGGACGGACAGGGGGGAGGAGAAAGGAGCTTTCTCGGGGTGCGTCTGTACGGGGAAAGCGGCGTGCGGGGCTGCCAGAAGGTGTGTGTATGGATATAGGTGTGGAGAAACGTCAGGGGATCCCAGGAGTGATTAGTGGATTTTTTTTCACTCAGGGCTCGCAGAAAACGACGGCTCTTCGGTGCGCTGCACGATTTCCGGGAATATACCGCCGGTGTTTATTAATTTTCTTTTTTCATCCAAAGGTTCGTGGGATGCCTTTTCGTGGTTTGAAAAATGTTCAATGGTTACTCTGACAAGAGTCTATAGGCGTATAGTATGTATGTAGATGGGTAAGTCGCGGGCAATTAGCGCCAGCTGCCCAACGTGCGAGGGTATCGGCGGGTAGCGTCAGAAAAAAATACCATTGTATCCCGTCACGTTCGGCAAACGTCGGGGGAGGAGGAATATTTGAGAATCCGAGGCTTGAAAAAAGAAAAAAATACATCCATCCATTAAAGTCCAAGGTAGGCAAACATGACCTACACGTTCGGCAGTGGGGCTGGAAAAATCTCGGGGAAGAAAAAAGGCCGTCAGAGGAAACGATTCCAGTACAATGCGTGTACCTGTGCTTCTACAATAGCGGCATGTCTGTCGCTACGTCATATCGTGTAGTAGCTAGTGCTTCGATCGGTGCCGATCATGGAGCGAAGGGTAGCCCTGCATGTCGGAGCACCGATTGTAGCTCAGCAGCAGAAACAGCAACCACCCTGATGGAAATAATAAATATTGCGTGTCTCTAGGTATGCACGCTAGACTAGCTGCGTCTGTGGAACGTGTAGCACTCCCTCAGGTTGTCGAAGCACTCTAAGCCAAAGTGTGAGGCTGCAGTTTTGTATAAGTGTGTAGTCTACATGAGTGTCATTTGTTTTTCTCTTGTACTGTGTATAATATGACATAATACAATTTTTAAAATATAGATTATACCACACTATAGTTCTTACAACGAAAAAAAAATTGTGAAGGAGATAGTCCTGGACTCTAATATTTTGTTGTTCCAAAATTCCAAACGATGAAAAGTCACAGTGATATGTATAATATACTCCCAGTATGTAATATATAACTCTGCCACATGTAGCAATAGGATCTTCTGACTAAGCGCAAAAAAAAGCCCAGGTGATATTAGATATTACAGGTACTTTGGAGAAAAAACATCTTTAAAGTCATATAACTTCGAAAGGATCTTTAATTTCAGCAATATTTCTTCTTTACATTTAAAACTTTACTTTATTGTTTCGTCGAAACCTTGTCCAAGTGACAAGGCCTCGTAGTTTTGTATATTAAATGGGCTAGGGCGATAAATAAAATCACAGACTTAAGGGAAAAAAGCCGGAGGC
>JAPYYV010008803.1:0-12364 GCA_030522625.1 Copidosoma aretas | reverse complement strand
ATAATTCTTACTTACACATGAAAACTAGTTTTTTCGAGTGGAGAATACACCTTCTTACACTGTACACAAGTACTCATATTTACTTGTTTTCGCACATAATGTGTTGGATCACCGAACTTTTAAACTTTTACTTGTTTATATTGACAACAAAGACTTACACTACGCTGCAGGCGTGCATCGCGCGTCTGCTGCTTGCTCCAGTCGTATTTATACAAACAGCCGTTTGATTCGAGCGAGACTATCCAATCACACTGATCTGCTAGAGAGAGATAGAAAAATAGTCGGCGTCTGTCTCTCTCTTCGCCTATATCGCGAAATTTGGCCGCTTCTGCACTCTATTCTTATATCTCTATGCTTGCAAGATGAATACATATACTACGACTGTCCCTCAGGCTTTTGCAACATGAAATCAGAGAGGAGACCTTTCAATTTCTTCTGTGTTAAGACAAATCGATCAAAAACTTGGAGATTTTTGAACCTGATGAGGGCCTTGAATCTTGATTCTGTAAGGGCCGAAACGTTGTTCAAATATAAAAGAAATTTGACAGTATAACGATCGACTTTAATTTACTATTCATATAATAATAATGACACGCTGTCCACCCGGTTACAGAGTGAAACTGCTTGGAATTTAGGTTTTGTCAATTTAATCAATAGTTTATTTATATATCATATTATTTACTCTCCGTCCTCCGGGTTTCTGGGTTAAAAAGCTTAAGATTTAGGTTATGTTGTTATTTATTAGGAAATGGATTCAATTAATATATCATGGATTCATTGTACTCCGAGTTTCTGGGTAAAAATGCTTGGAATTAAGATTAGGCCGTTATTTAATCAATAATTTATTCAGCTATCATATTATTGACATTATGTGCCCCAGGTCACTGAGCGAAAATCATCGGAATTCAGGTTTTGTCGTTATTTAATCAACAATTTATTTAACTATCATGTTATTGACTTGCTGTCCCACGGGTTACTGAGTGCAATGGTTTGGAATTAAGGCTCTGTTGTGATTTATTTATTAATTTATTCGATTATTATATCATGGACTCGCTGTCCCCGGGTTACTGGGTTTAAAAGCTTTAGGTTTAGGTTATGTTGTTATTTGATCAATAATTTATTTAACTATTATATTCTTGACTCGCTATCCCCCGGTTTTTATGGTTAAAAATATTGAGATTTTGGTTATGTTTTCATTTATTAAAGAATTTATTCTGTAATAATATCATGGACTTGCTGCCCCCTGGGTTCCTGGGTTAAAAAGCTTGGGATTTGAGTAATGTTGTTATTTTGATGAATAATTTATCGAATTAATATATGAATGACACGCTGTTCCCCGGGTTCGTGGGTTAAAATGCTTAAAATTCCGGTTGAGTTGTTATTAAATCCATAATATATTCAACCATCATATTATCAACTCGCTGTCCCCTGATATACTGGGTTTGATAGCTTAAAGATTAGGTTTTGTTGTTTTTCCATCAATAATCAATTAAATTATCATATTATTTACTTGCTGTCCAATCAGTTTCGGGGTGCAACGGCTTAGAATGTAGATCATGTTGTTATTTATTTAATAATTGATTTGACTATCATATCATTGACTTGCTGTTCCCTAGGTCACTAAGTAAATATGTTTGGAATTTAGGTTTTCTTGTTATCTAATTCATGATGTATTTATTTATTATATTATTAACTCGCTGTTCCCCAATTTCTGGGTTAAAAAGCTTGAAATTTCGGTTATCTTTTTATTTATTAGAGAATTTATTCAATTATTATATCATAGACTCGCTGTCCCCTGGGTTCCTGGGTTAAAAAGCTAGGGATTTTAGTTATGATGTTGTTCTTATAATAGATTATTTAATTACTCTATGATAGACACGCTGTCTCCTAGATTACTCGGTTAAAAATCTTTGGATTTAGGTTATGTTTTTATTTATCATCTAATTGATTTAATTCTGTTACATTTGACTCCTTGTCCTCCAGGTTACTGGGTAGAATTGTTTTTAATTTAGGTTAAGTTGTTATTCCATTGATACTGTATTTAACTATTATAATAATAACTAGCTTCCGCCGGGTTACTTGGTTTAAAAGCAGTGGGCTTAGTTATTGTTGTTATTTGGTCAATAATTGTTTTATTTTTTGTATTATTGGCTTGCTGTCCCCCGGGTTTCTGGGTTTAGAAGCTTTGTATTTATGTTATATTTTTATTTGATCGATAATATATTTAACTATCATGTTATTGACTCTATGTCCCCTAGGTACCTGACCCCAATAGTGTGGGATCTCGGTTCTGTTGTAATGTATACAATAATTTTAATAATTATCATATTATTGACTTGCTGTCTCCTGGGTCACTAAGTGAATATGTTTGAAATTTAGGTTTTCGTGTTATTTATATAATAATTTATTTATTCATCATATTATGGACTCGCTGTTCTTCGATTTTCTGGGTTCAAAAGCTTAGGATTTGAAATAGGATGTTATTTTTATAATAATATAATTAATTACTATATCATTGACACGCTATCCCTCGGGTGACTCCATTGAAATGCTTGAAATTTGGGTTACGTTAATATTCAATAATTGATGTATTTAACTACTTTAATAATAACTTGCCGGTTCCTGAGTGACTGGGTTTAAAAGCTATTGGGTTTGGGTTATGTTCTTATCTATCATTTAATTCATTTAATTCTGATATATTTGACTCGCTGTCCCCGGGTTACTGGATTAAATAAGTTCGCATTTAAGTAACTTTGATATTATTATAATAATTTATTTAATTCCTATATCATTGGCTCGCTGTGTACCCGGTTACTGAGTAAAACTCCTTGGAATTTAGAATATGTTGTTATTTATTCAATAGTTAATTCAACTATCATATTGTTGACTGGCTGTCCTCCGGGTCACTGAGTGAAAACGTTGAGAATTCAGGCTTTGTTGTTATTAAATCAATAATTTTTTTCATTATTATAATATTGACTGGCTGTCCACCCGGTTACTGGATGAAAGTGCTAGGAATTTAGGGTAGGTTATTATTTATAGGAGAACTAATTCAGTTATTATATCATGGACTTGCTGGCCCCCGGGCTTTAGGGCGAAAAAGCTTGGGATTCAAGTTATGTTGTTATTTTTATAATAATTTATTCAACAACTATATCATTGATATGCTGTCCTCCGGTTTACTGAGTTAAAACGCTTTGGATTTAGGTCATAATTTCATTTATTATTTGATTTATTTAATTCTGTTATATTTGAACCTGTGTCTCCCGGGTTACTGAGTTAAAATGCTTGGAATTTAGGTTGTGTTGTTATTTAATCAATAATGTATTTAAATATCATGCTATTGATTTTTGTATTAATAATGCATTAATAATGTATTTATATATCATATTATTGATTTGCTGTCTGGGTGAAAAAGCTTGAGATTTGAATTATGTTGTTTTTTTGATGAATAATTTATCCAATTACTGTATAATTGACACGCTACCCCTGGGTCACTGGGTTAAAAAGCTTTGGATTCAAGTTATGTTTTTATTTATCATTTGATTTCCTCGATTCTGTTATATTTGACTTGCTGTCCCATGAGTTACTAAGCGAATATGTTTTGAATTTAGGTTTAGTTGTGATGTATCCAATAATTTAATTCAATATTATCTTATTGACTTGCTGCCCTCTGGGTCACTAAGCGAATATGTTTGGAATTTAGGTTTTGTTGTAATTTTATCAATGATTTATTTAATCCTCGTATTATTGATTCGCTGTCCACCGGGTTTCTGAGTTAAAAATCTTGGGATTAAAGCTGCGTTGTTCTTTTTATGAATAATTTATCTAATTACTATATCGTTGACACGCTGTCCCCCGGGTTACTAGGTTTACAAGCTTTGGAATCAGGTTGGGTTTTTATTTATCATTTAATTTTTTTAAATCTGTTATATTTGACTCATTGTCCCCCAGGTTTCTGGGTTGAATAGCTTGGGATTCAAGTTATGTGGTTATATTTATAATAATTTATTTAATTACTATATCATTGACACTCTGTCCCCCGAGTTAATGGTTTAAAAAGCATTGGATTTAGGTTACGTTTTTATTGATAATTTAATTTATTCGATTCTGTTACATTCGACTCGCTGTCCCACAGGTTACTGGGTGAAAATATTTGAAATTTAGGTTATGTTTTTACTTAATCAATACTTTATTTAATCATCATATTATTGATTTGCTGTCCCCCGGGTTACTGGGCTAATAAGTTCGGGATTTTGGTTATGTTGTCACATTTATAATTTATTTAATTAATATATGATTGGCTCCCAGTCATGTGGGCTACTGGGTGATAACGTTTGGAATTTAGGTTTTGCTGTTATTAAATCAATAATTTATTTAATTATCATATAATTTATTGTCTGTCTTCCGAGTTACTGGATTGAAAAGCTTGGGATTTTTGTTACTGGGCTTTCGCCGTTTTGCCCACATCGCTTATTTGAATTTCCTTCAAGTTTGCCAGTCACATTAGAGAGCTTGACCATATCATCAAACTCTCGAATCTCTTGATACTCGACACTCTTGACTGCAATTTCTCGATTCTGCACTCTGAAGTTAACGCATGAGTTAAGAAAATTTAACTTGACCCCAATACTGTGCATAGCAGCAGTTAAGATTAAGGGAGTTGTATTCCTACTACGCTAGTCAGAAGCAGATTTGACCTCGTATTTGACAGTGTGGTATTTTTTCTGTCTCTTTCGCACCCTTGTGAGGTCATAACCTTTAGCAGTTTTTACGACGATGAATAGTGTTTTTCTCATATTTTAAATACCCTTAAATTACCGCTACCAGGAATTCTGTAAGATATTGTGCATCATATCCTATAAAAAGTCTTACAGGAGGATATTCTGCGCCATTTTCGTCACACGTAAATTTACATTTTATTGTTGATAAAAATTTAGAAAATTTCTTCTTTGTATAGATACGTTTGAGAAATAACTCATCAATACGTAACAATAAATAAAAATTATTAATAATAAATAAATAAAAAAGGAACATTGGCCTCGGGCTCCGGAATTTGAACCCGGTCCAACAAGATTCTAAGTAGAGCATCTTACTAGTTAGCTAGAGTGGATTCGATACGAGGATAGGAATTCGCGCCCTTTTGACTTACAACTGTAACGAATGCTTGTTTGCTTATTTGTTTTTCACATCCCACATTAACGAATTATAAAGCATGATTATAATTATTAACGCTTTAGTGACTTGTTTATGTTAAATATTTTTATAAACTTTTATCAAGCAATTTTCCATGGGGCTGTGTATAATCACATGTGAATGGGAGTAAGCCTCAGCTTACGGAATTAGGTGATTTTTACGATATTTCGTGTGTAGAATCCAAATGAACTGTTTAATTGTATAACAATTTTGGACAATTTGTTTAAAATGCAATTGTTTCAACATATAAAAAGAAAGTGTCTTTTAACACAGGAAAATTTTATTTCTTTAATTGGCCGATTCAAGGAAGTGAAGTCGTGTTATGATTTTAATGAAAAAGCCTTAAAATTAAAATCAACTCTTACTTCATTCTATATGCTTCAGTAATAAAATATAAAAGTTTTGAAAAAATTTATGCATGTGTCGAAAATTATTCCAGATCTGCTCAGTTTACTTTTAACTGGTACCGTGATAACCTAACCCACAAAAAACCGAAAAAACGCTATGACTCGAAAAGCAAGCAAGATGGAGCAAAACAACAATTTTTGCGGGCTCTCTGAAAGAAAATAATCATTGAGTCACACAAATAAAGAGGTTATAGTCGAATTTCGAACATAACCCTGATCTTCTTTATTTTGGATATTTCTTAAAAATGTTATCGTAAAAAATTTTAAAAAAATTTTAGCAAGTCCGTAATAATGATTTGAAAGTGCAAATATCATTTTAGCAAAATTTTATGCTAATAAGAACTTAAAAAAACAGAAAAAATGCTTGATCTCCAAAAAAATTAAAATATACTAAAATAAGAATTCTTACGGTTTTCCTAAAGGGGAAATAAATATCGAGGCGCATAAGTACATATTTCAACTACCTTGGAAGTTCTCACTTCTGCGGTGTGGCACGTGTGACGTGTCCCGCTTTTTTTCATACGGAAACCCATAATTTATATTGCAGAACTAGATTTTACGCAAAATGTAGAGAAAAAAAAAGTAACTTGTAATTTTTCCGTAGAATGCTTCGTTTTTGAGAAAAGAAGGAGTTAGGTTTGCTTTTTTACATTATTTTGCATCAGTCATTAAATTTAATCGATTTTTTTTCAAACTACGCTTCTAATGCAAGAATCTTTTTCTATATTTTTTTCTTAAAATTTTGAGTAAAATGTTATAAAAAGTTTTAAAATTGTTAATCGACAAATTTGAATTTTCGGCGGAGCAAACCAGAAGTTTTAAATTTGGCTAGTTATACTGAAAATTGAAACTTGTCGGTTTCCAACTGAAAAATTTTTTCATCATATTCTACTCAAAATTTGACAAAAAAAAGGTATTAAAAGATTTTTGCTTAGATGCGGGGTTTGTGAATAAAAAATTGATCATATTTAATCAATAATGCAAAATAATGCAAAAAAGAAAACTTTACTCCTTTTCTCGAAAACGAAGCATTCTATGACAAAATTACAAGTTATACTTTTTTCTAAAAATTTGGCGTGAAATCTAAGTCCGCAATATATATTAGGAGTTTTCAATTGCAAAAAAAACGGGGTGCATCACATGTGACATACCGCAGAAGTAAAAACTTCGAAGATTGTTGAAATATGTACTTATGTACCTCGACATCTATTTCACCTCTAGGAAACCCATAAAATTTATTATTTTGTTCTATCTTGCTTTTTTTTTAGAGATACATTTTTTTTCTATTCTTTAAGGTTATGTTGGCATGAAATCATTCCGAAATGATTTGTCACTTTCATGTTGTTATTATAAACATTCTACAATTATTTTCTAATTTTTTACCATTTTTTTAACAAAAAATATCCGAAAAAAAGAAGATTATAGTTATGTTCAAATGACAACCATACTCTCTATTCTTTCTATTTGTAAACCTCGATATTTATTTCCCCTATAGGAAACCCGTAAAAATTGTTCTTTTAAGTATATTCGGCTTTTCTTTCGAGTTAAAGTGTCATGATTCTAATCATGCTTCATGATCCATTATTGTGAGATGTGAAAAACAAATAAGCCATCGAACAATTGTTGCAGTTGTAAGTCAAAAGGGAGCAAATTCTTATCCTCGTATCGGATCCAGTCTGGCCAAGTGGGTAAGATGCTCGACTTCGAACCTTGTCGGATCAGGTTCAATTCGAGCCGTAGGCCACTGTACGCTTTTTTTTTATCGTCATGTTTTTTATTAGTTATTCCTCAAACGTATTTAAAAATAGGAAACATTTTGTAAATTTGTATTAACCATAAAATGTAAATTTACATGTGACGAAAATCGAGCGGAATATTCTGCAGAATGTCCATTAAGATATCATATAGGATATCGTGCACCATTTCTTGCAGCATATGCTATAGGATATCCTGCAACATATGTTGCAGAATATATCAAAAAAAATTTGGTACCGGTATTTCGTATAATTCCATAAGATCATTAGATATTTTCGTAATACATGAAAAAATATCGTCAAAAGTTCATCATTATTTCGTATGATGTATGTCATTGAATTACAGAAAAAGGCATTTCTCTATAAGCATCCATGTTAGAGTATAAAAAAAAACACTGATATTTTGCCTCCTAAGAACCCTAACCTCACAAAAATGTAGTAGAGTACTTATTAGATATAATTTTAGCCATGGGCAAAGTTACATGAAGATCTTGTCATTGTTTCAATTTGGGATGCATCTACCTTAAGGCGATCTAGGACAACAGCAACATAATGAACGTGATGCATTTGTTAACCTTTTGGGAATTCAGAGCTTACAGCGGCAGCGGGTTTTAAACAGCCTACACTACAGGTGAATTGAAGCCCAGACTTTATGGCGAGGATGACGGCTCCAAGCTCGTGCCTTGCAGAGACGCTAACAGATCAGGTCCGTCCTTCTATGATCATCGTTATGCAATTTGATTTAATACACCATATCCGTGTGTTTTTTTCCTACTCCATTCTGTGAAATTTTTTTCAACCCAAACGGTAACTGATCACTATTTTATGATGGTACTTTTTCCAAGAAGTTCATTAAAATATCGATAAAAGATATACTTGTATCCATAGACCGACCATCGTTCTCCAGCAAACATTTTTGATAGAAATTTTAAATGTATAACCTTATTTTATAAAAATACGCAAGAAACTAACATTGCAAATATCTGAAGATAATAAATTTTTCAATTTTTCAGCATTTATACTACGTTCAGTTATCATATGCACTCCGTCTATTTATGCTCAGGGGCGTAACCACGTTATACGTGATGCAGCAGTCTTTTAGATAAGTAATTTTTTCAATCACCCATCAGGATAGATTCTCTCTTAGATTTTAAACTTTGTTGAAATTTAATTTCTTCTAGGTAAGAAAAACATTCGCTATTACGTTATACTACGATTAAAGTTATTCAATATAACGATGATGTCGATTGAGCTTTATACTCACTGCTAGCATGACAAAAATGGTTTGTACAAAAAGTTTAAAAAATCTGTAAAATCAAAAGCATGAACGTCTCCATTTATTTGAATCTTACTTAATTTTTTAAAGGATACAGATGAACTCCCGAAGGATCATATCATACAGGATTTTCCAACATCTTGGCTTTGTAAAATTTTTATTTTTTCCAGGAAAAAAAACTATATAGCTTTGGGATACTTTGCTCTCCGATTCAAGTAATTAAGCTTAATAATAGCTGCTAGCATCACAAAAACAGTTTGTATTTGAAATATAAAAGATCAGTATAATATACGAAATTAATTCTTTCATCTAAATCTTGGATAATTTTTTTTCAGGAACGATGATGAGCAGATATGTTTTGATCAATAGTTTGACTTTGGTATGATGCAAGACTTCCTAAAGATCATTAATACTCGCTCAAGTGTTGCTGTAAGATTTGCAGATTTATCTTTACATGCCAAAGCATAAAATTGATGTAAAGAATCCTTGCACTTATTGTTCAGCCGTGCTCTCTGTCTTTTTATACATGTAAGGTTATGATTTTAAAATTGTTACCAAATGTGTGTAGAGAAAAATTGTAAGTGTTCACGTAAAAATAAAGATCTTTGTTAAAGTATATTTTCAAAAAGCAGAATTCTATGTTGAAAAATATAAAAAGTATTCCTTTACTTGATTCTATTTCTATCTGGAAAGTTTACGAATGTCACATAAATAACGATTTTTTAATGATCTTAACAATGGTCTTGATCAATATTACGTAAACACAACGTTAAACTGGATTGTAATTATGAATGGCCGGAAAATATTTAGCAAATGTTCCCCTTAGTTGAGTAAAATTTTTATTTTAACACAAATACATGTTTAGTCTATTTTGACGCCCCAAACGAAGAAAAGTAAATGTCAACAGACAGTACTGTACTTTTCTTTGTTTAAGGCATCGATTTATTTCAAACATAACATTTTATTCTTACAGAAAATCTTTCAGGATGCTCGCAATAAAATTTAGTTCAAATTCCTGTAGGAAATCCTGCAGGATCTTGGTGGACCGGGTGTGGATGAACTGGACTGACTATTTTGAATATTGATAACCAGAGTAGCGATAAACTTAGTAGGAACCCGAAATTCCATCGAAGTCTTAATATCGTATCAATATCAAGTCAATATTCAATACGATACCGAGATGATATATAGACAAGTGTTGTAAATATTATATCGATATTACTCATGCGATATTATTGATATCGTCAATAATATTGCTGAATAGTAATTTTGTAGTAAAATAGCAATTCAATGAGATTTAAAAAAAAAATTGATTCCATTTATTTATTTTTATTTACCCAATTTTACATTGCATACATAATAGAAAGTATAAGCATCTAGAGTAAAAATTGTTTTGATCCAAAGAGGTAAATAACAAATTATGTCACGCCACGAACACTTAGACCATAAATTGAGGTAGTTCCCTTGCCTAATGCTATAGTCATATATAGGAAGACAGTTTTAAGTTGACTTACTACGTCCGAACCTGTATGTGTATGTATAGGGCATTCCACGTGAACGGGAACATAACAAAAATTTTTTTCTTTACAAAATTTTGGGAATCAATAATACTCTATTAGATAATAATACTGGAATTTTTTTTAGATTTTTTGACCAACACCCTTGCCGTCAGCGACGGTCACAATTTTGAAATTTTTTCTTGGACCATGAACTTCTTGATTTTGGAGACAAATCAATGCGTATTAAAAAAAACAAAATTATACAAATTGTTAGCATTTTTTCCGTAGAATACAATAAAAGTATAAAAAACAATTTTATGGTTATTTTAACACCTTGTTTCAAAGTTCTAAGTTTTTAAATCGATTTTTTTAAAAGTATGATACTTTTTTTTTATTATATTTTTTTTTAGCTTATTACATGCATTATTGAGTATATTTTGGTTTGTGTTGGACAAAGGTAAAATTTTGGCACTAGAGGCCGCTAAATGTTAAAACACACAGTTTATACGGTATATCTTGTTCCACATAACGAAAAAATATGTGTTTGTAGTTATTACAACACTATGGCCAGACCCAAACAAACCCCCTTCCCCCTTCGGCCTCGGCGCCAGAGCAGTCGGGAATCATCGGGCTCATCCATAGTGTAGGTGTGCGCGCAGAGTGGGGGGAGTAATACTCTGCGCTCTCTGCATGCGCGATTTGTTCTCTCTATCTCTCTTCTCTCTTATTCTCTTCCTCTGTCCTCTCTTGTTATCTCTCTCTTTTACTGTCTAAGGCATTTTACTTGACTCATCGGTTTTGTCTTTCTCCAAAGTGTATAATGTTGTTTGTCACATAACGGAGTTAGGTGTGTGTGTGTGTATATGTGTGTGTGTGCGCGCGCGCGCACGTGCGTGTTTGTCTGATTGTGTGTGTCACTGGTCACAACTATCTACGCGAAAGCATTTGATCGTAGACGACAGGAATGAGTAAAAAAAAATTAATCAGACAGAGAGGGAGCGAAAATAAAGAGATAGTAGGAGAGAGAGCGCACTACACTTTTCACAGGGTACAGCATTTGTCTTTCTTTCTGTGTGTGTTGCCTGTGTAGATCACGCGGGTGTGTGTGTGTGACTGATACTGACCCCCCCCCCCTTTTCTATCTCTCTCTCCAAGTATGTAGGAAAACTCACAGCCATCTATGCAAAAGCTTCATGTATGTATGTGATGACACTACTATGGACCGTCATAATAAACCCCACCACCGTAAGAGAGGGGGAGGGGGCACCTATGCAGCTCACAAGGAAGGAAATCCCACTTTCTTTAAAAATATATAAAAATTTTGATACTCCACCAACCTGTGGTTCACGCGCGTTCTCTGGTCCCGGCTTTTGAAGGCTCTTTATCCTCCGGGAGCATATTGCCAACTGATTTTTGCAGAACGGTCGGGATTTACTTTAACACGTCCAGAGTGGCACTTTGTGTGTGTGTGTCGCGCAATGGAGTCGTGTGTGTGTGTGTGTGTGGCACTGGTCACGGAGAGGCAGTTAGGAAGAGAGTGGGAGGAAGAAGAAAATGGAAATAATTTACGATGTCTTGATCTTACCACACTATCAAGAGGAGGGTTCACGACTACTAAAACAACTGCGTTTTCTATAGTAGATTTAAAACGATTAATTCCTCGTTTCTAATCGTCATAGCGAGTAAAACGCGCGCTACACTTTGTAGAGATTCACTGGGATCGATCGCGATTTTAAAACGATACTACCTTATGGACGTTTCCATCACGGTCAGTAGCATCGAGCAAACTGAGTGGAGACAGAATGAGTAAAAGTGATGGAATTTGATGAGCAAACTTTGCTCCTCTGTCTCTTTCTCTCCCGCTCTCTCTCGTGAAAAAATGCTGATTGTCAGCGGGGAAAAGAAGACCGTGAAAATGTTTTCAAGATCTCTTTCTCACGTGTAGAAGAAAGAAGTTTAGTACAGAGCTAATCTGTCGAAGCTCCTGGGTGTAGAGTTACATGCGCGTGCCCGCGCGTACATATAATACAATACCTACGGTGATGTTCAAGGAGAGGAATCGTCGCAGCGATCAGATTACAGAAGTTAAAAAGCGTAGTCAGTTTCCCGAGTAACAAGATGTACTTTTATGTGGAGGCGTACTTCTTCCTTGCTTTGTTTTGATGTCGATCGTGAAACATACGATCTTTCCGTCACCAAAACAGCATTCCACTGTGTGATATACTCGGTCAC
>JAPYYV010008802.1:0-12364 GCA_030522625.1 Copidosoma aretas | reverse complement strand
TCAGATAGTACTGAGTTGTCAGTCGAACATAAATCATCAGAAACATCAGATGAAGATGAAAAAGATGAGTCATCTAAAGGAGAATAAAATAAATCCAACTATGAATAAATTACAAGAAATAATAAAAACATTATAAAGTTTTGTTTTGAACATTTTTTAAACGTTTTTAGAATTCTGTGTTCTATTAGGGAGCTAAACTACTGTACACATTTAATGTATGTGCGGAAATGTTTTCGGAAGTTATTTACAGTGTATAACTCCGTAAATATACGTATATTTATAGATTCATGTAAACGGTTGTAATATATATTTTTCTAATAATGATAAACAAACTCTCTTTTATTATACACACTAGGCTATTCCAATTTACACCCATATGTATGGTATTATAAGGAGTAAAATACTCTGCTATCTTGTTTTGGTCACAATACTAAATTTAAATTACTTTTAGCACTAAACTTTATTCTGCTTGTGATTGACTTTCATTGGATACCCATATCGATAGGATTATGAAGAAAAAGGTAGACTGCCATTTTGTTTTGGCCGCTATGTTTTTAGTTAACTTACTTTTATTGTCTATCGATACCAAACACTTGTAGAGAATTTCAGCCTGATAGGATGTATGAAAGTATTTTAAAATTTGATCCCAATGCCGGAATTTTATAAATTACTGCTTCTTTCCCTCGATATACGCAGAAAAATATATATAACCATGACACGTCTTAAGGAATTGCATCTTTAAAGGTTATGGTCCAAGGAATAAAATAAACCCAAAAACGACTTAATCAAGTCAAAATTCAGTGAAAGCAGAGGCTTTGAAACATTTTCTGGCTGATTTTCTACAATTTCGTCCGTCATCTTTGAATCGCCATTTCGAAATTTGCAAATACGACGTAAGATTCGTAATCAGCGACCCCAAAAACATTGGTATGACAAATTTGGGGCAAATCGGGTGATTGTTTAAAAATTTGTCCGCCATATTGGATCTGCCATCTTGAAATTGGCCCATCTAACCTCAAATTCGGTATCAGCGACCCCAAAATCACAGTATACTAAATTTTATACGAATATGTTAACTTTTACAACGTATCATGTATCCATAGTATTTTGAATATCAAAATTTGCTCTATATATACATAAAAAACATAGTTATACAGAGTCGTTACACGTCTGAGGAAATTAGATCCTTGTAGGTTAAGGTCCTAGGAACAAAATAAGCCCAAAAACGACTCAATCGGGCCAAAATTCAGTGGAAGCACAGGTTTTGAGACATTTTTGGGCTTTCTGGACCACTGTGCGCCGCGGCCGTGCGCCGCTGCGCAGGCAGTAATATGTCAGCCCTGGTCCAAGTGAGGTGTAAAATAAGATACACACTACGGGTAAAAGTAAATAATAGTTAGTTGGCTTAGCCTTGGGTGATAATAAACATGTGATCTGGAAGATTCTTTACTTTACCACCCTAGGTATGTAAATAACTATTTATGATAAAATACTCCATACATAACGAGAAATTCAATCAAATATACTTATAGTGGATTGTATGGTTATTTATCAGTAGTTTTTCTATAACAAAATATGTTAAATCACTGATAAAAGCTGAAATTCGATTAAAAATCAACTTCGTACCCATATGTGTTAAACAAGTTTTATCAAGATTTAAGAAAACAATATCAAAAGTTGATGGTCGACACATAATCATTTTAAAGAAGCACTTTAATTTTTTTAAAAGCGACATTAAAACATACTGTAGATCCTTGCTATTTGACTAAGTGAAAGTATTCAAGAACTTGATTCACAAAATCCGTGTATAATGGTTATGATGGCATAATTCTATGGGGATATATGTGATATTACTGTTCAGTGATCAAACGTAAGACATGTTATTATAGTTTATATCTTTGTCATCATTGCTACTTACGATTAAAAAGATATCTCTGTCGGGTTTGGATAAAAATACATTTAAATATCGTGCAAGGCGCTCAAGCTCGTTATTTTTCTACACATACATTTTTGCAGCTCATAAAAATTAATATATCATGAATAAATTATGACAATCATTGTAAAGATTTTGCAATTATGATCCGACTAAGAAGAAAAAAAATCACTAGAAAAAAGGTCCAAGTAAATTTGCACTTCTCAATACCATGTTTAAATATGATCTTCATAAAAATTCAAGAAAATCTTTTAATATTGTTTCTTAGCCATTTTTAATTGAGACTTTGGCATAAACGAAAACCGGAAAAGTAAAGTGCGAATCAATTTAAACTGTATGACTTCTATTTTCAAACTTTATATAAATGGAAAGCTGTTGAAATGATATATAAATACTTTCGAATGTAATTATCCCAATAAACATTTTAGTTTATTGGGATAATCAACTCTAGCAAAACAATGTGCAATAAATTAATCCTTAATATTAAAATTTTTTTCCTGTCGGGAATAAATAAGTGTCCAATTGTTTTAAGTTGTGATAACAAATGACTTTTATTTATTAGAAACTTACGTATCGAGTTTTTATCATAAATATTTTTACCATGCAATTATCTTTCGTGTACACCTGTTCCATAATTGATAATAAAATTATAACAATACAATTATTAAAGAGTTACAATTTACAAAAAAAAAAAAAAAAAATAAATAAATAAAACAGGTCAGGCTATTTTGGCTGATTCAGAGAAATAGTGAATACTTGATCATGTGAACGAATAAAATGGTAGAAGAAATTCAATGCTATAACTAATAAGACTCGGGTATGATTTTAAATATAATCTGTTTTCTCTGTAATTTTTATCATAAAAAATAGACTTTGATAAATAATAGAATCATTTGCCCATTATGGATATAACAAAAAGCAGACAGCTTGAGCAAGTCTATACTAACATGCCGAGTGTCAAGTGAAATCTATCATAGAAAAGTTCGGACGACAAAGGCAGAAAATAGAATCTGTAAGTTCCCTACCTTAATGATGAGGTTGACTTAAATGTATAACCTTAGGCCATTAATTATTACATAACTAGCTATCTAATCAGAAAAAAAAATTTTGACGCACATTCCTGACGTTGAAAAAATTAATTGAAGCCCGCTTTTGGCGAGATTGATTAAAAATTGCGAAAAACTAAAACCTAGATGTCGGCCTGATAAAGTGCGATCTGATTTTTCGTTTTTCTTTGATTTGTAATCAAACTCGTTAAAATCAGGTTCTCTTTATTATTTACAAAGTTAAGAAGGTGCGGCAATTCTTGTTTTTGGAGATGTTGCGTTAAAAAATTATTCTGGTACTAATAAAGTCACCTAACAAAAATACAGCTTGAGATTATTCTCTAATAAAATTATTTCCTGCCTTACTAATCGTCAAAAATTATTACGTATATATATGAATAATTGACTCGCAAAATTTACACGTCAAAAATACAGTTGTGACACAATATTGACTATCCACAGAATAAATAGAGCTTGATTTCGTCGAGATTGATAGTAATTTTAAAAAGAAAAACGAAAAATTTTGAAAATCTGGCATATTACCCGGACACCAGTATATATTTTTAATATCCACTCCTATATTACGATTACACTTTGCGGTTCGGGAGTACTCGTGGAATAACTGCTTAGCGTGATTTTGTTGATGTACTTCATTCATCAAAAGATTGGAGAAGAGTTAAATGTACTGACTGACTCACTACACTCTCTTACTGTCTCTATCAAACTCCTTGAGGCTTGCTTCTCTTTCCACTGGCTATTCCTTGACACGTCTTCCGCTCATCTCGCATGTGATCCTCTTTTATCGACATCCTTTTTCTCCTTTTTTCAGGTCTGAGATTATGAGTTAACCCCTCGAGAAGTCACGTGCGTATTGATTTGAAGGATATACACAATTGTCATCCTCTTTTTTCTTTTACATATTTTGATTTTTTTTTGCTTGTTGATGTAAAGATCTTCTCTTTAGTATCATAACTATTGATATTTTACAAAATATGCTCTTACCGGACTTATATCTCACTCACAATTTTTGTCGTAAATGTAAGGCTTGTCTTATTTCTGTATAGGGTAATGTACCCGCATATGTATGTAATTCTTTTTTTTACGTTATTTTCTTTCGTAAAGTTTCTTTTGATCTTTTTTTTTTACATTTTATTGTTTCATATCTATTTATTTCAAGTTTTTTTTGTATATATAGAGAAAAAGGTAAAAATCTAAAGAATATCTATTAGCCCTGAAGGAAAATCTCATCTTATGTATGTAATTATTATAATTACTGTAGAAGCTATATGTACACTAGTGGGGCTTCGTCCACCTGTGAACTCTGCGCGCCAACCTCTTATGTCTCAATGAGAACTGTTAGTGAAGCACTTTAATAGAAACAAAATTTTTCTGATAATTATCCATGTTCTAATCTGAATTCATAAAAAATTGAATAAATAGAGAAACGTAATTCAACCGTCAAGAAAGATGAATTACTAAAATACAACATATTAGGACATGATAAAACTACTACGCTTAGTAAAACAAGATTTTTGAGGGGGATGTCCTCTACTGTACTAAATTTTTAATATAAGTAGAGTCCTTCGATGACATGCTTTAATAATAATAATAATACATAAAAGTACGAAATATAAATACTTCTTTGAGTTAAAAACGAATTATTGAAAAAATTTTGCGATATTCCACAAGTACATATTCTTAATTAAAAATAATGTCTTGAAATCAGGGTATTTTCTTGGCTTTTTATTCGATTCTGATTTTCCAAAGCTTGTTTAGCTCCACAGCTGATTGAGGATGGAGGAACCATAAATAAGGGTATTTTCTTGGCTTTTTATTCGATTCTCATTTTTCAAAGCTTGTTTGGCTCCTCAACTGATTGAGGATAGAGGAACCAAAAATAATTTAAAAAAAATACTCAGCGTGTAGTCAGTTGGGTGCAATCTCTTGCATAAAATAAGTTTTGAAAGTAAACGGTTGCAAATAACTGGATTTGAGTGCATAAAATGATAAATTGTTAATAATAATTAACAAACAGGTCAAATTGTATTATAAATGTTTATTAAAATTTATGAGAAGTATCACTTGACCAGACAATAATATGACTATTGCTAAATAATATGCCATTTTTGTTGAAATTTGCATGAAATTTTGTTGTTGAAATTTTTAACCACTGATGCTTGAAAAAAATTATAATAAGTCCATCAATTTTTTTCAATTTACCACAAATTTTTTATTTTTTAGGCTCATTCTTATCCTTAAACAAATCGACCGTGAGTTATTACGGAAAACACTAAAAAATTTGTATAGGTTTTTCAAAAAATTTAGTTGTTTGTATGGAAATACCAAAAATAAGTGAACAATTACATTTTGTGTGAAATTGTTATAATAAAATATTCAAAATATGTGCTATGCCGGGGTGAAAAGCCATCTTAAAAGTATGAAATTCACGTAAACTTATGTAATTAAAAGAAATAAACCCTTATAAAAAAAATATAAGGCTTTCCAAATATTCTATAGGTCTTACACGCTTAAGAGGGCTCTTTACCACTATATATGTCTTTTTTTTAATTTATAAGTTGAGCGGTCTTTCAAGATATGAAAGTAAAAAGATATGTTGGGCATCTCTATTTCTCGTCTCACAAAAATAAACGAGTCAGTGGGTGCTTTGGCACCCAACTGTAAAGTTATACTTCTTTGGCGGATAATGTATAAATGTGGATATAGCTGTTACAAAATAATATTTTAATTAACCCAACTCGATGTATCTAAGGTGCAATTATCATTGGAATAAGGATATTCGTTAATTGGGTGTAGTTTCGATAAACATTTACCCATTTAATAAATGAAGAATTATAAAGAACATAGTATGTAGATAAGAAAAAAACGGAGTATAGCCATGTCACGACATGTGGCCAGGCTGGCTAGCAAGAACTGCCCGCTTTCATCGAACCTTCTGATTATTCCAAAACAACTTCCAACGCTAATAACATCTCTAATGTCGCGCTCGCACCTGCCACATACGCTTACACACTTATCCTTAGTCGTGTATAGAACACCCACAATATAATGTATATCTAAAAGAAAGCGTAGAAAATAATAAAAATCCAGTTTTTTCATAAATGTTTATTCAATCATATAAAATGGATGATTAACATATTTTTTATAAAATACGTTACAAACGTGCCAGGGTTAAGTCCTGCACGGGACAACTCTACACAAGCACTCTACACGGTATATCAGTATAACTATGTATAGTGGCTGCATATGGTGTAGAGTACTTGTGCAGAGTTGTACGGTGAGGGACTGGACCCTTGCTTCAGTAAATGTAGCTTTACTCAAAAAATTACCTTATTTATGGACGAAGAAAAAAAAATTATGGGCGTCACGTACGACACACCGCAGAAATTAAATCTCTGAGGGTTATTAAATGTGTACACATGTATTAAAAGAGAGGCGAGTGAGTTATACATAGGAGATAAAAGTCATGTGCGTAAATAGCATGACAGATGAAAAAAAAAAGTACATGAGATGCCATGAACGTATTCTATGACCAAAGCAACTTGAAAACGTTAGTCTTTTCTAAGTTATGTTGTTTCTAATCAATATGAAAAATAATTTCTAAATAACTTATGCATGTCTGCATTGAATTGTAACAATTATAACTTTCGACATATCTTACTTACCTGTCGAGATAAAGCGTATTTTCTGGGTTTTAAAGGTTGTGCTGTCATTAAAATTGTTTTGGAATAATTTGTTCGTATTCGTATTCAGATCTTAAGCGTGTTGTAACTTTTTTTGAAATTTTTTTACCACTTTTTTACCGAGAAAATGTAAAGTTAGGAAAGTTGAGATTATTCGTAACGTCGACTAAAACCGCCCTATTTGTCCGACTATATGTTTATTTACCCTTTAGAACACTCGTAAAAATTGTTATGATTAGCTTAACTGGCTTTCTGTTTAAACTAACCAATAATTAAAAAAAGTGTATTGCTCTCTTTCCCTCTTTTTCCATGCCTTACGTACGGTAAAATAATGTAAAACTTCGCTTTGAAACTTTAAAAAAAAATTATTCAATTAAATAAATAATTTATTTTTATGGTACATAAAAAAATCAAATTTTTAAGAACAAATCAATTAACAAACAGTTAATAACAGTATTAATTCAAAATAAGTAATGAACCACAATAAAAGAGGCAGTGAAAGAAATAGTCTGAAAGGGATAGCTCATAGCCCTAGTTTCACACGGCCAATACAAGTCACAGTCACCTCAACAGTTATTTTTGTAAAAAGTCACTGTTTTATTCACGATGTATTTTCACATATTTGTTATCATTAATATGTGAATAGTCGTACGTGGTGCGTGAGGGTCTTGCGTGAAAAGAAGGTATACCAACAGTAATTACACTTTGTAAATATTATGTATACATTTATACACAATTTAATGTTAATAATTTTGGTTAATTTTTATAAACATACAGTTAACAGTTTTTACAATCTATATAAAGAATGTCTTACAGCCCTGAAGAGGTCTCAAAAGAATTGAGGTGAAATACACGCTGCAAATTCAATAAAAGATGTTTTGCTCATGAAGAAAGTAGTGGATTTAAATATTATTGATATACCCCACAATCATTTTCTCACGTGTAAATCGAGAAAGTGGAGAGAAATGCAAGGAATTTACAATAATAAGTTCTCTTTTTTGTTTATTTGGCTTTGACCACGAATTTTAACTGATCTTATATTTTTTTTTCTTTTTAATACTTGTTAGATAATTCTTTGAAACGTGTCATTGCAATGTTTTTGATCATGATAAGACATAACCTCAAAAAACACGTAAAAAGTGGAAGATTCTATAATTGCTGCTTAAACATTTGAAAGCAGGGATGAATACAATATTTACGTTTAGTTCTTAAGCAAAAAAAGTTTGTCTAGTTATAATTATATTTATTAACGTTTTAGATTTGTCAAAAGAACCTGAAAAAATAATTTCCATACTTTTTTTGTATTTCTTGATTGGCCTTTACCACATATTAAAAGCGATCAAAAACTTCTTCTTATCAAAATACTTGTAAAATTATTTCCTCACACTTGTGACTGCGACTTTTTTATCATGATGTAACAAAACCTTCAAAAGAATGTTATTAGTTCAAAATTTTACAATTAATATGTTAAACTTTTAATAAAGGTATTCATGGTGTATTTATTATGCGTTCTAAGATATTGAGTTGTTGAATTCTGATAGTTTGAGTAGATATTCTTTAACTGACTAAGATAACCTCAGAAAAAATGTTCCATTATTTCAGAAAAATATCTGCCCATCACACAATTATACATACTTACAATTTTGTTAGTTATTACAACTCGTAAGATAAATTGTTTGAACGAGTGACTGCGATGTTTTTATCATAATACATAATTAAAAAAAAAAAAAAAAAAAATGTACTATTGCTACATAAAACATTTAAATACAGGTACGCAGCGTATGTTTTTTATTAGTCAGTAAGCCGAAATGGTTGTAGTTCATTTTTTTGTGGTCAATAAATTTTTTTTTCTAACTATTACCTAAACCAGTTTAGTGTAGTTCAATTGTCATTTTTTTTGTCACCTATGCATACTGATTTTCTTTAATAACTGTACAATAATTTATTCATGGTATATTTCTTATGAGAAGCTAGTATTTATTCTCTCTATTACTGTAAACAATAAAATCTGTATTGAATTATGTAAATAAGTATAAATAGATGACAATGAATTACGTATATGTATATAAGACTATGTTGACATACTTGAACTAAGTAAGAAAAATATCAGTAGCAAACTCTCATAAAAAATACAGCGTACATATTTAGTGTTAAATTTATTCGAAGGGAGTTCTTGTTACTCATATTACTTCTTATTTATGGTACGTTCTGTTGTATTATGATGAAAAACGTTGCAGGGACATTGACAATTGACATTGGAATTAATTCCTTTACAAGTACTTAAAATGGTAAAATATTAATTATAAATTGAAAGTAAAGTGCTAATGAAATTTTAATGAAAAAATTTAAAAATTTATTTAACGAAAAAAAGTTTATTTTCTGATTGTATTCCGGTGTATACTGTTCCAAAATATCATAGAATGCAAAAATTCTATATATTAACGCTATAATTCACGGAATCAAGAAAAATCAGTATTAGACGGTGTCAAAAAAAATACGTGAATTTTCATTAGGATATGTTAAAAAACTACGAACAGTACATACTGTCCTCGAACGATATACATATCAACAGTATAAATTTCAACTTTGTCTTTCTTTTTAAAGCTATATATTATCATGATCAAAAAAGTCGCAGAAACACGTTTAAAAGACATATCTAACGAGCAATTAGAAGAAAAAAAATTTTTAATCCATCTAAATTAGCGGCCAAGGCCGATTTTTTCTAACAGTGGAATTGAAATAATTATTTAAGGTTATCTTGTCTAATCTGGAACATTATGAGGTCAAGTAACAACTACTTAAACTGTCTGGAATTCAAAAACTCATAATAAATATACCATGCATACCTGTTTTCGAAAGTATTCAATATCACTTATACAATTTTTAACTATTTACCTTCTTTGGTAGGTATCGTTACATAATGATCAAAAAAAGTTGCAGTGATACGTGTAAAAGAATCATCTTACAAATATTCGAGGAAGAACAAATTTTTAATTGGTTGAAATTTGTGGTCAAGGCCAATTAAAAAAACAGGCTACGTTGAAAAATGAAAATCATTACTAAATAAAATGATTACTTAACCTTTCTTGGTTTAAGAACTTATGATGAATATTTTTTTTGTCCCTGCTTTCGTAAGTTCAAGTAGAAATTGTGGAATTTTGCGACTTTTCACATTTTTTTGAGGTGATGTTTTATCATGCTTATTAACATCGTAGTAAGACTTTTAGGAGAATTATCTAACAAGTATTTGAAAGAAAAAAAGTATACGATTAGTTAAAATTTGTGGTCAAGGCCGATTAAACAAAAAAAAAATCTGCTTGAATAATTTTTTTTTGGTTATCTTGACATATCAAAAACGTTAGTAAATTTAACAATAACTATTTAAAGTTTCTTTGCTTGAAAACTTATCATGAAAATTTTATTTATCCTTTCTTCTGCTGGTGAGTCGCTAGGCGGTTGTGTTATTGTACTGCTCTGATTTTTTTTTTTTTTCTGGTGTATTTGGCCTGCAGACCGTCTTGTTCTCTGCAGGTCAGACAAGCGCTTTTATGGAGGCTTTGATTTACCCGTGGTGTCTGGTTTTCCGTGGACGGCGTGCTTGCTCGGCATCCTTACCTCGTCGCCGGCCGTCAGCTGCGCGGCTGGAGCGGTTTGGACACCATCTTGGTTGTCGCTGAGGATACAGGGTGATGTCGACAGAAGGGCGCAGTCAGGGAGGGAATCTGGACGTCCCACCGAGAAAGAGAGGTCGTAAGAAAGGTCGCTCAATACTTTTGGGCTTGCGGTGGTACCCTTTGCTCCGACGCATCGTACGGAGAACTCCGAGTCGACAATAGACTACATTTGCATCAGCTGCCCTAAAAAGGTGCCTATAAGCGATCAGACAGAGGCCCTCGGTATTTCCAAACATGACGTTATGTCGGCAACCCTTGCGTTTGAACCACCTGCTCGACCTGAGGGGGTGCATGACTGCCGTGATCTGAGGAGCCTTGATAGGGAGGTTTTGCTGGGGGAGCTTGAGCTCTGCGACTGGCAAGAGATTCTTCAAGAGCGTGATATAGATTGTAAGGTCTCCCTATTTCGGTCCTTCGTGCTGCGTGCTTATGACAAGTGTGAACCATTCAGGACTTTTCCCGTAAGAAAGTTGCACGAGCTATAGTTAACGCGTGAGATTAGAGAGGTTATGACTGAGTGGAACAGGGCATACAGACGTTGGAGAAGAATAGGCTGACAGACTGACCGACAGACGTACCGTTCATTATGTAATAGGGTCAAACGCATGATCAGGAACGCTAGATTCAGGCACTTTCGGGAGAGGCTTTTAGTGTGTTGCGGGAACCCTCGAGCGCTTTGAAAGGCGGTTGGTGACCTTCGAGCGCGCGTACAGCCTTGGCCTGCAGTCAGCTGGTCCGATTCGGTAAACGAATTGAACCAATTTCTTGTTGGCCCATCGCAGCCTGACATGGCTCTTGAC
Source organism: Copidosoma aretas (assembly GCA_030522625.1). NCBI lineage: Eukaryota > Metazoa > Arthropoda > Insecta > Hymenoptera > Encyrtidae > Copidosoma > Copidosoma aretas. The sequence continues at coordinate 1,210 of JAPYYV010008802.1, read as the reverse complement.
ATGGACCCGTTGCCGTCCAATCTTGACGATGCTTTCTACTTTGTACATGTGACGCCCGTGCCGGACGTTATGTTAAGCGCCGTCGCCCGATTGGGCTCTAACGCCGTCGGCGATGATGGCATCCCGATCGCGTACATCAGAAATTGCCTCTCTGTTGTCTTTCCTTTTCTGCTACACATTTTTAATACATCCTTCGACATATCCTTCGGTATGCGACTTATGATTGTAAAATCATTGGTCCTTCCATATGTTGACTACTGCGCTCCTTTATTTTTGGGGTTGAATAAGGAGCATTTGACCAGGCTTGAGCGCGTTATGAACGTGGCGGTACGTATTGTAACGGACAGAAATAAATGGGAGCACATCTCAGCTGAATACGTTAGGTGCGACATATTGAAAATATAAGAAAGAATTAAGTTTTACACCCTAAAATTAATCGCAAAGGTGCTCTCGAGTTCGGAGTCTGCTTACTTGCCCCATTCACGCTTGTGATCATTACGTGCGCTTAGACTCTGCAATAAACTCATTTTGTATAGGCGGAGCCCGAATGTAAAACGCTCTCCCGAGAGAGTTGCGCGAGCTTTACGAACGTAGTCCTTTAGCCCGAAACTCAGAGAATTTATTATTTGTAACCGCCCGAAATCATAAAGATGCGGCAACCACTGTGATATTGTATTTTCCAAGCGCGTGTAATATTATTGTGTGATACTTTTGTGTGATAATTTTATTTTGTTTGTAATTTTTATTTACGATTGTACGATACTGTTATCCGTTCTAGTTTTTACATTCCAAATACAATTATTTTTACTGTTGCGAGCGACTACCTTAATTTAATGTACGAAAGAACAAGATGTGTAAAACATTCGTACAATTTTTTGCGTTAATAGTTAATATGATTCAATAGACATAATAAGCATGTATAATAATGTATTTTACCGCTCGTTTTTTGTATTTAGGAAAGTGTATGTGATACGGATAACTGCGCTGGTTGTACAGAGTCTTAAGCTCTCAATTTTAATATACTTCAATTTCAATTTCAATTTATCCCTGTATTCAAAAATTTGAGTAAAAATTGTGGAATTTTTAACTTTTTACATTTTTTTAGACTGTATGACTTATCATGATTAAAAAAGTCGAAGTAATAAGTTAAAAAAAATTATCCTACGAGAAAAAAAAAAAAAAAAATGTAGATCGGTCTAAATTTAGGCCC
>JAPYYV010008801.1:0-12767 GCA_030522625.1 Copidosoma aretas | reverse complement strand
ATTCAAGGAGTTGTTTTATTATCCTAGTGTGCTCCCTTCCTCTCATCCAGCTTCTCTCAAATTAATACAGTCCACTACAGTTCGAGGGAAAATTAAACAGTACGCTTACAGATATAGCGAGAGGGATATTTCAAGAGTGTAGTATGTAAGTAAGGCCCTAGCTTGATTATGTCGTAAGTTGTATGTTTCAATAATTGTCAATATATATATGTGTAAGTTCAATTTTTTAATAGCAAGTCCAATATTTGTGCATAGATTAGTCCTAATAGTGCTACTTTTTGTAGCGAAGTACAAACACCTTAAAATAAATTAGATTACACGTAGAATCTGGCTTTAATTCATTCAATTAAGTAAACAAGAGTATTCGATGTAAATATTTTTTTAATTATTGTAGAGTAAAGAAGACGAAAGATCAAATTACCAATTTTTTATTAGTATAGTTAGTAAGATTGTTCAAGTACTTAGACTTTCTCTATTTTATTATCTTTTTTTTTATAAGGATGTTACATTAGGCGGAATAATATTTCGGTACATGCACACTAACGAAATTCTATGAAAAATAGATGAAAAAAATCAATTCATTCTGAAGTATTTCTGTGAAAATAGATATGTAAATTAAGAAATCATAATATACTGATAAAATACACTCATTTATAAGTAATATTTTGTGCGATTAATATTGCAATTATGCACAGGAAATAATATTTAGTGAGTCACATAAGTTACGAAAAAATATTGGATCCCTTTATGTTCTTTTTTTATAAAAACAGAAACTGGCCAAAATATAAGTCGTCAAAGTCAAGGTGTAGTAACTAAATGTCGTCACTTAGTAGAACTTCGTGTGCAAAATTTGTTTCAAAGGTGCAAAAATAAACAATTGCAAAAAAATACTTAGGATTCTTAAAAACAAATTTCAAATATAGATTCGTTAATATAAGATTAATAATTTGACATATTATAAGGCTTGAACGTAAACTAACACTATGGTTATAAATTATTCAAATGAGTTTCTAGATTTAAAAAAATGTATGCCGTTTAGAGATTTTTTATGTAACAACATGACAATTTGTCTGTTAGCAGTATCAGCCGGGACGCAGAAGTTTTCAAAGTTATGGTATGCATAAAGTGTCTTTTAAGATAGTTTACTGCAATTACAACTCCAAATGGTGTAAATTGTACCATAAAAAAGAAAAATCTGTGCATAAAAAAAAAAAAATAATATTGATACAGATCAGCTCAAGAAAACATCCATCGCACTCGTGCGACACTTTAGTGACTTCATAGTCGTACCAGTGGTACATATAAATCCGTACGTTATGCAGAAAAAATCCGTTCCAAGTACAAATATTCTGGCTACTCTGCAGTAATACAGAATACGTCGAGACTGTTAGCACCAATTGAAGTACTGGTATAGAAATTCCGCATTCTAATCAAAGTGGTATTAGATTTTTGGATAAAAATATTTTTTCGTGCAATAATGTCATGCAGTTTCAGCATGCGTAACGTCAGAATCATAGCATAGCAGTATACACTCATAAATATTTCTACATCTGAGCACGGTTGATTTATTCTACTTACTAATCTAATGTCTACGCAAATGCAGTTCACAGTATTAGGTATATACTGGAATCAGCCGATTAGAGAATATAACCTGTAATGGACTTACTGTATTTTTGCTGATAGTTTTTTTTACAAATTCCATGGATTGATTTAAATTTATAAAATCAGCAGACTATCGTCGATGCATATGCAAGAAAAAATTGATATTCGACAACATAAGTAGTAGGAGAAATAGTAGGGGTAGTCAGTGCCTCATGTATTATGATTAAATATGGATGTAAGTGTGTTATCAAGTTTATTGCTGACTACAATTTTTTTAAACAACAATAATAAAAATAGCATGATTGCATCACTTTATACTCTTTAACATATCTATTTATCTATTGCTCATAATCATGGTATACGGCACAAAGCATTCATTGAAGCAAGAAACTAATATAAGTATATGTACATAAAGTATACATTCACTAAACTAACAAGTAAATTTCATAAACTAATAGTTACGAAAGCCAACAAATTTATTTATGTCCCAAGTCGAAAGCCCCTTCAGGGTACATGACAAATCTATCCGGAACTCGAGACAAAATAATTCTGGCGATGCGCTACATTACTTCTATTGTAATATCATAGCATAAGGAGCGGAATGCTATTAGGTTAGTTGAACGGCTCGCCTCAACATCAGCTGTAAATATTCAGCTAGCGGTTAAGGACAAAGCGAGTCCCATCCTTTTTCTCCTATCTTCCAAATTTTTCCTTTCCTACACTTTGCGCTCTTTATGAACGGAGGCACCAAGTATGAATTATAACCGAGGCTTAAGCTTGCTTGGTATGGAGTCAATGCGTATGCATGTGTGGGTGGAATGTAACTTATCCAAGTAACATTGACAGCATTTCATTCTTCTAAAAATTTGCCATTGTTAAAAAGTCGATTTTTGTAACCTTTTTTTGTATTATATTTTTACATTTGCAAGTGTATTTGTAATTCTTATTATTTTTTAAATGTCGATAAAATGGTGGCTATAATTCAGTTAATCAAATATGAAAAAAAAAGATTTATCATTTTTGCTAAGAAAATTTTTACGCACCAAGTTGAAAGTTAAAGACAAGTCAACATAAGCATTTAAGTTCTTTTTGGTAATGGTTTTAGAAGAAGTAGTGATTATTTAGTTCCTAGAGGGTGTTATTTTGTTAGTTTTTCGTTGACATTTTTTTTGGTACTTATTAAAAGATGAAAGGTTATTCTTTTTTTTGAGATGTATTTTTGTGTGATATAATTATTGCTACTTCTTTTGAAAATTGCAATATTGTTTATAGTGCACTGGTGATGTATATAGCAAAAATTCACTGTAAGAAGACATAGACAAACATAGAAAAAATGTGAATTTTCAAATTATAAAGTTATTAATAAATAACAATGAGGGACGCAAAAAACAATACAATATGTATAATCACAACATCGACAAATTCGCATTTCAAATAAAATTAAACAAAGTCATTTTTTTCATGACCGTCAACTAATATTTTAGAGAATAAATCTTTTATGAAATAATTTTAACGGAAAGTTCTTATTAATAATGCAACAATAGTAAAGTTAAAATCGTATACAAAAGGAAAAATGTCATTTAAAGTTAACTTACAAAACTATTCAACTATAACGAGTGTAGGTCAATTAATTTTGGAAAACGCAAACATTTCTGTTATTGATTTTGAAGATATACTAATGAAAACCTGGTTTATAAGTAGGTACTTGTGAATTTTCTGTTACACAATAATAATGTTTATTCACTAAATGCATTACTTTTAAAGAAAGCTGTATATTTAATTTTTTTCCAGAAATTACAGGCTTCCTGTATAATGAATTTATGCTAACAAATTGAAACAATAAGTAGGAGTACTTTCAATTAATCATAAATAAGAAAAACAAATTAGATAGTTTATTATTAGCAAAAAAAGATTAAGTAATCAAGTGTAAGTGGAAATAAAGATTGAAGTCATTGGTGATTGACAACAAAATGGTTAATTTTTTTTTATATCAACTAAATTTATTATTATTTTTAATAACATTTGGAAACTGTACGAAAAATGAAGATATCAGTTACTTATTTAAAGTCAGAGATTTTAAATACATCAAGATTGTAAACGATAGTCTTATAGATGCTGAGCAACTGTTGAATAGATGTAAAATTTTTTTAGTGCATGTATAGTTATTACTTAAAAATAAAACTACAAATTTATGCATGTAAAATAAATTTATCTAATTATTTAGCACAATCATAATTAAGGATGTGAACAAGGTTTACTAAAAGGAGATTTAATAAATGTGTTTTAAGACATTTAAAAAAAAAAATTTTAATCATATTATACTTATTTACACAATTATAAAAGACTCTTAGAAAAGAGTCACACTCCGCAGTGTTAAATAAGATTAAAGAGATTAGCATATTTGTACTAGTAGCTTATCAAGGTTACAAAATGCCCTTGCATCATTACTAGCATTCTAATTCGCACCGCAGAATAGTAGATTTCACCTGTAAAGAGAAATAAGTGAATTTCGAAAAAATTATTTTTAGAATCGTACATATTTCAGAGTACTTAGAGTAATCAACTACCTGGATAGGCACAAACGGTATCTCAGATATGGTCAGCCAGGTTTTTTAAGATATCTCCTGTCATCTATGGTTCATCGTCTACTTGCTGTGAAATAGATTTTCAACATCACCTGTCAACATTTAAATCTCTTTGTTGTAGCACAAAGAGTCTAAAATCTTTAAAAAGAAAGTGTATCCGAAATTTATTTTTTAAATCAGTACATGTATAGAAGTATTATAAATACAATGAGAAAAAATATGTAAAGCTAACATGAAACATCTTAAAACCATACAAAATAAATGTTTCTCATTAAAAAAATTTTAAAAGTCACATAGACGATTTAATCCACTTTAATAGAATAACTCTGGCTAGGAAAAGTTTTAAATTAAAAATTTTGTTAAAAACCATGAAAAATAAAAATATAAAATAAAGAAATAATCATATAGTAAACCCTGAATGTTGCCTATGTATTGAGAAAAAAAAATCTGTATATTTTGTTTGAGAAATGATTGTTTTTTCAACGTGTATATAAATATTCAAATATATAGGAAAGATAGCTCTTAAACTATACAAGAAAATATGGTAATACGTATGTGACCAACTACATTCTGTCAAATACAAAAAAATTTTGAAAAATTTTATTTTTTCAAAAACTTTAACATGATTAAAATTACTTTTTGGAATAATGTAAAAAAAAAGATGATAAAGTATAAAAAAATATCATTCAAAAAAACCATATTATATGTCCGTATATACACAATTTATTGTATCAAGACATTTATACATTGTGCCCAGTAAAAAGAAATTTTTTTAGAATATTTAATTAGTTTGGAGAAGAGTAAAAAATCTGATGTAGAATTACTTAAAGAAAAATGTAGTGAACACATTTTATATCTTATACTATAAATAAAGAGATAAAAAAAGTCATAGAAATAAATTTAATAGATCTTAATAATGAGTACAAGTTTACATTAATGTTTTTGGATGTGCAATTAAATCTTTTTTAAATAAATAGATTGTTACTAAAAACTTATCATACATTATACTAACAAAGATAGAATTTGATTATAAGTTTTATTGTTCAAATTATTATCTAATTACCAGTCAGTTCATTGAAAACGTGTAGAGTCTAAATGCAGCTGTAAGTGAAAGGAAAATCGTCATTGTTTTTGCCCCTCCGCACATCCCCCCAGCCCCCCGCAAAAATTCGATGGTTTTCTCCGTGATTTTCCAGAGCCCGTTTACAGCCCCCTCCTTGTGCCCCCCTCTGCAAAGATTTAGAATCTTTTTAATCTTATTTGCCCCCCCACATTTTTACAATAGTCGAAGACGGCCGATGTCACCTGAAAGACACTCTCTCGCCAAACTCTACCAAAAGTATAGTACACAAATTATTCCAATTACAGACAAATCCTCTCACCAAAGCCCTCTACCTTTGTCGAATATTGCCGAAAACAACCTAGTGCAGCCGAAGGCGCTTTTTCACAGCTCATTAGTATTTTCTGTTTTGTCCGCACATATTATTTGTAAAATAGTCAAGGGCAAAACAATAAAATATCACAGATAGTCATAAGACTGATGGCAAAAATACCGAAATACCAGTACTCTCCAGCTTGAACAAGTTTGCAACTTGATTTAACTTTTGTTCAACTCTTGCTAGTTGCCAAACACGAGTAATTCCTATTGGTGACTTTATCAATAAAGACAATTTCTAATTTTTTAAATTTATTTATAAATTATTCATTCACTTACTTTACAACTAAAAAATAAATCCAAATCCTGACACATTAATGCTGAATTACTAGATAGATGCGAGTTTCTGGACTTTTAATAAATAAATTTTATGTATGTATGTACACATGTATAAATATAAATATATATATCTATATACATATATATATCCTAAGCAATCAATACAAAGTAAATTAATCGAATTAATTACCTTCACTTCCATTTTATAAATACATTATTTATATCTCAATCATCCCATGGACGGACTTACAATTAGAAATTTTGCATGTCTTGTATATTTTTTGTTTTTAGAGCCTCCCACCGGCCATTCCTAACAACCTGAGCGGACTCCACGGACGAACTTATAATATTTTTCATTCTTATATATATTATTTTACTAAATTCACAATTGTTTTCTAATTTGAGTTTTATATCGTTGCAGGTATAAAGTTTTTTGTATCGTACATCAAATATTATTGAATGATTTTTCTACTCCCGCTTGCGGTAATCATTCAGAAGCATTTTTTTAGAGCTGTTTCCCTATTTGCATTAGCAGCATAGAAAATCATGTAAGATAAATTTAAAACATTTTTATAATCTTTATCTTTTTTAGATCATTAACCATGGTAAATAGGCCCGCACCACTTTCCACCTGAAATTTTTTTAATTAAACTATTATATTACACAAGTCTTATGAAATATTTTATTCATGTCATTTTATTGTCAAATTTTGAATATTTATTCATTATCTTTGGAAATGACTCCCCTTTTTGATAATATTTCCACAAGATTGTAATTGTATAAAAAATTATTCGGATTCGTACATCTAAGCAATGCTACATATTATTGACCATGTAAAAATAAAGGTTTTTTGAAATAAATACTAATTTGATCGAAACTTTGACCTTGATATTAATTTATTGTCATTAAAAAAGCTAACACTTTCGGAAATTGTTTTTTTCTTAAAAGAATAGGTAAAGACGAATTATTTCCAGAAGATAATGTGATGCGTGAGATAAACATTTTATTACCAATTTTTTCACCCATAATAGTTTCGTCTCCGATATAAAATTTAAGTAACTTAATAATTTTTGATATTGTATCATTACATAATCAATCAATTGTACTTTAATTTCTTATCAACATTACTATTGCTCCGATTTTAAAATTTAGTTTATGCGGCGGAAGCCCTCCCCTATAATATTAAATAGTTCTATTCAAAAATTATTGTTAATGTCAGTATTACATTTATCAACACCATTATTTATAGCTTCATGTATACTATAATATGTAACAGTATTTCTGGTCATATTATTTAGAATTTTATTACTTTGAATAATGGTTTACTTATTGTGGATTGTTAATATTGCTTTAATTATTATTAAATTCAAAAAGGTATCCAACAATTTTTTGAACATACATCTATTGTTGTCCAATTATTTGGAATATTAAAAATTTTGATGCGTTTATCTCCAATAACTAACAGTAGTTTTAGGAAATTTTTATGTATTGAACGAATTTAAATATATAATTTGATAATGTAAAATAATGGCCATTAAATCGATGATTTATTTGTTTCCAAAATAATTATACTTGTGTTCCTTTTTTTAATAACTAGTAGAATCAGCCTGAAATTTCCACCCGAAAACATCTATTTTTTCAAAAGGCTTATTATTCATTGTTACACAAATCTTAAACAGTTTTATTGAAAATTTCTAATGTCTTTTATTGTATCATTGACGCTTCATCCCATGCGATTAAATCTACATCTTAATTGTTTTTTTATCACATTAATATTCTATAAGTGAACTTTTAATGTTACTTTAATATACTAGAAAATAAAATTATTGCAATACATTTCCATGCAATTAAAACTTTTTTTAATTGTCAAGAAATAAAAAAGTCAATCAATCTTTTGTATGAAAATGTTTTTTCTGATCCTCCTGGACCATCAAAAAAAAATTTTTTTTATCATCGTTAGTTATTGGTTTAAAAATCTATTTTTGTGTTTTGATTACTCAAAAATATAGATTATGAAACATTTTTTTTGCTAAGATAAATTTCTTTATCAATGTTTTTTGAACTTAAATAAATATTTTATGGAGTAGGTAGAATAAAATTTTTTAACACTTTTTTTCTTATTTGAAAAGTTCAAACAAGTGCATACAATATTCATTTTCTTTATTTTCAACAAAATCTTGAGTAAATTTGTATTTATATTTTTTCTATGTCGCATCACCTTGAATGTTTTCTGCAATTAAAAACCATGCAAAAAATTTTTTCAACTAATGTGGTAACATAACAATGCTAGATTCTTTGAAAATATTATAATTTTGTGAATTATGTTAAACTAAACCCATGCTTATTGCAGTATCTTTGTAAGTTGTGTATACTGTACCTTCATTAGTTTTTCAATCTTCGAAAGAAGTACAACCCTTTTTTTATTCATCATAAATTTATACAAATATCTTCCATGACTCTTCGGAGAAACAATATTTAATGTTCTTATTGCACTATGTTTACTTAAGCGCTGTCTCTTTCCCCATTTTTTATAAGTTGTGTTTTGTAATTATTAAAAAAAAAATTAATCTTACTTTCTTCAAAAAAATTTTTTTTTCTATTTTAAATATGTGTAGGTGAATGAATCATACAATCACCTCTGCCTCAAATAAAATATTCTTATAATCTTCATGTGGGCTTTATTGGACTTGAATATCGTGCATCAATGTACTCTTTCACTTAAACATAAGCTTCTTTTTTTGGCATTGATTCTGTTTGTATTGAACAAGATTCTCTATCATTTCCTTTCTAAATATAGTTATAAGTATATTTTATGCTTTGTATTGATGCGAAATATTCAACGTTTATGTGACATGTAAATTTTATTATTGAAAATTTATTGTACGCTGCTACTGTTAAATTGTCAACTAAAATTTTTGGATAACAATTTCTAATTTTCTATATCTTTTCCTCTCAAATATTTGTTTTTCTTCTATATTCTTAAGAACCATTTTTTTAAATAATGTTCTATCACAATATGGTTTTGGAAAGGTTTTTTCACAAATTCCATAATTTTCTTTAAGGAACAGACTATTATCATTGTAAAGGCCAAGTAATATGTGTTTAATTACTAATTATTTTAGACATTGATCATCCGAAGGAATTTCTGCAGATAGAATATCATCAATATCAACGGGTGTTATTATTTTATTATCTGGATACAATGTCACTAAAATATGAGCATGAGGTAGTCCCCTTTTTTAAAATTCAATTATATAAACGTAAGATGAAGTTTTGTTAAATAAATCATTGCACATTATATCTCACAAAATAAATTTTGTCTTTGTATAAAGCAATCTCACTGTTGTATTTGGTATATCATTTGATAAAATCTGTTTCGGGAAATTTATCATCACATCTTTAGTCTCCTTCCATTTGTGATTACATGTCACAGTTATAAACAAATCCGGACTACGACATTCCCTTATAATTACTATTGCATATTAATAATGCTGTTGCGTGGAACGTGGCTACCTATATATGTTGAAGGTAAAGCAAACAGATTTTCAATTTTTTCTCATTTATCGAAATTTTGTGTGATATTTGATACACTATTAATAACGTGATCTAATAAACCGTTATAGCAATCTGTACGTAAATTGTTTTAATTGTTTCTTATAAAGTTACTGAAGTCTACTACTCTCTATCAGTATGTAGGCATTTAAAAAGAATTGTTAGGTCAATCTTCCTGCAATTAATAAGGGTCAAATGAAACCTATTCCAGTCCATAATATAATGTTTACGCATAGTATTCTAGAATTAAAACTGTTTCAGTCGTTTTTTTTGGATATTTCAAATAATTTATACTTCGACTAAAATTACCTGACAGAAAAATTGAAAGGAAAACCATTGGATCATGATATTTCAATAATTTTTTCAAATAAGTATGAATTGGTACATTTTCTGGAAGGTTTCTTGGATAAATACATAGATCAAAGTCATCAAATATTCCATTTTTAGAAACTACAATGGCACGACATTCTGCTGTGACTGGCTTATTGTACCTATGATCTTGCTTACCGCTTCTAAATGAGAAAAACATATTGTACTACGGTAAATTTTGTGATTTTGTAATCTGATGAAAATATTTATAACTTTTATATAGTTAATTTCAATTCAAAATTTTTGTCATTATTGATTCCTATATTTTAAAACGATTAGGTGTTGTGTGACAAACTTTACCCTGCAATTTTGAAATATAAATAGATTTTTTGACGTGTAATATATTAGCATTGAATAATGCAAAAGAGAGTACGTTATTTCAATGTCTTATCAAGTTTCGAAAATTGTTATGACATAATATTAAGTTTTTCAAAGATTTTCTAAATTCACTAAATAGAGATAAAATAATTTCTCGTTTTTGACAACGCATTGTTTTGTTTTTTATTTAAAATAATAAAACATGGCAGAAGGGACTATAAAAATTAATTTTTCCAAAATAGTTGATTTTGGATAATTTTCTTTTTTCTGTTTCATGCAATTAGTTTTTCTTCCATTTTTTTTATTTGATACTTCATCATTATTTGAACTTTTATTTTTATGTTTTAAAATTCTTTTTGAAAAATAAAAAATCGATGAATACATCGAGAAAATCTTGATTATCAAAAAAAATTCAACGTCCATAACTAAAAAAAAAAAAAAAAATTGATAAATACATATGAAAAGCATAGTAAGTCAACCATATTTATTAAAGCACTCTAATTATTTTAAAGTTGAGATCAGTAATCATCACAAAACGATACTTTTGTAAAATATTAATAATTTTCAGAAGAACAACTTAGTTGATGTTTGAAGGATAACAAGTTTATTGGAACATTATAAATAGAATTATCATCAGATATCTTAATCGTTTTCTTGAACTAATACTAATAGCATAAGTGTTGGTGTAGTCCATTCTTTTGTAATAAAAACAAACTTACTTAGTTCTGCACGAAAAATCCATTTTTGTCATTTTATAAAAATATACATATATTGATTTACTTTTTTTTGTTGTTTATATGAAAAATGTAGCACATTTTAGTTAACGGGTTAAATCGAATGAAATAGTTAAACTTACTATCTATTTGCTAAATATAAAGGTTGTTACGTGGATACTGTAAAATAAGAAAAAAAACCTTGATTTATGTAAGGTTAGTATTATTGATATTGGAGTTTGCTTACAACGCTATAATAATATTACATATAAACGTTTGTGAATATTTTGAGGTATTATATCCTCCTATTTAGGTACATTTGTAGGTAATAGACAGTACATTTTGTATCGGCAATGTCTTTTAATATTATTGTAAAAATTGAGCCAACAACATGATAGTGAGCCAAAAAATAATCATTTCAGTCCGGTTTGTCCATACAGTGTTCTTTTTAATTATTTTGGATGGATTTACAACTGAAGCCAGCCAATTTAATGATTAAAGTAAACATTTTCATCGGATAAAATACTTAGTACCATCACTATTATTAGGGTAGTGATAATAATCAGCCCCAAGTCAAGAACAACAAGAAAAAAGAAGTTGATTGTACACAATTACAAACAACTGAATATTTCAGTTTTAATCAAAGTCTGTGATAAGATCGTGAAAGTTAGTCATAAAACCTAATTTTAAGATTTCGAAAGAAATAATATATAAATTTAATAACAATACTTTTTTTAAAGATATCGGTATTACTGTACAGAGGGTTGGAGCTCGTAGCGCGCGCGGGGGCGGAGCGCCACTAGTATATACATCAGGGTGTCCGTTATTTACTGATTTTGACGTTTTGATCATGTACTCCCTGGAATCTCTTCGTTGTACCCTAAAATGATAATCCATACCCTAAAAATCCGAAAATTTTAGGTTTTACACGTGCTCCTGGATGCAATTTGATTTCCCATTTAAATAGCATGGGATTTTCAAACTTCAACCTTGTTTGATTTTTTTGACCATTTTAAGTAAATTTTCTGGATTTTTGAATCGCACCTTCGAATTATGTATCATTTGGACTTGATTTATTGATCTTTTCTAGCTTAATATGAGCATGTTGAAAAAGTTCGATTTTGGCCTTCGGTGCATTCGAAGAAGAAAAAATCAAAAATAAGAAATTTTTGTATCTTGCTTATTTTAAGCTGAAAAAAATCAAATAATAAAACCTAAGTGACATGTGATTTAATGGTATGATTTAAAAATCCAGAAAAAATACTTAAAGTGGTCGAAAAAATCAGGCAAGGTTGAAATTGGAAAATCCTATGCTATTTAAATAGGAAATCAAATTGCGTCTAGGGGCACGTGCTAAATCTAAAATTTTCGGGTTTTTAGGGTATGGGTTATCATTCTAGGATACAGCGATGAGATTCCAGGGGGTATAATATATATATATATATATATATATATATATATAATACTTCACATGACACCGACTCATGTAACCGAATGAATAATGATCTTACTAATACCTAAAACTTTTGCAAATGAGAGTATGTGATAATAACTTAGCTGCTTATCTAAGCTTAATATTTTGTCTGTATTTAAGGGCCTGTAAACGCTAAAAAATTTTTTTTGGTCCAACTAACACGTTGTATATTTTACAGAAATAAGCCAGGTCATACTCTGCACTGTCTCTAATGTTCGTGCTATGGGCACCATACGGCGCGAAAGTAAACGTCAATGTGCGAATAGTATATGACCAACAACGTAGTAGACAAATATGTATGTACATCGTAGTTACGCACACGCCAGGCGTATTCTTGGTTCAAGAATAGAGAACTTGCATGATTTCTAAATTTTGTTTTTTTCGATAGTCTATGATGCACTGAATATTCGTGTAAGACAGGTTTTTTTTAAACGTTGTAA
>JAPYYV010008800.1:0-16268 GCA_030522625.1 Copidosoma aretas | reverse complement strand
CTGTCTGACAATAGCTTCTCTGGTGCGCCGAAGTATGATATAAATTTGTTCGTGAGCGCTCTAATTGTTTCTCTGGCCGTTGCTCTCTGTACAGGTGCGGGGACGATATATTTTGTCAGCCAGTCTTAAATAGTCAGTATATGTGTGTTTCAGTGGTCTAAGGGTTTATTCACAGGTCCGTAGAAATCGATGGATATTTTTTCAAAGGGCCTACTCGGAGTATCCGTGATTAGCATGGCCAGTTTCATTTTTATACGAACGAGTTTCTTGGTTTGACAAGATTTACAGCCAAGCACGAATTGCCTTACGTCCGGTCGCATATTTCTCCAATAAAAATCTTGTGCGATCCTATTGTAAGTTTTATTCATTTCTCTGTGTCCACTGACTGCAGACTCGTGGTATTCTTTTATGAATTTATATCGTTGGTCAGCCGGCGGTACTATGAGTGTATTTGTGTAGAGTGTGGCCGCTACTCTGAGGTCTATAAAAATTTCTTCCATTTGCTCCGGCAAGTATTGCCACTGACTTATGTTTAAAATTGCTAGGTCTCTTACAATCCCTATGATTTTAATTTTATTTACCGCAATTAGTGCTGTCAGAGCCACCAAACATTTTTTTATATCGGATTTCAGTGCCGTGTCCTCAAATTGTCTTTTCACGTACATACGTATTACGTGTACCTTTCTGATTTTCGATAGCATTACGTTTCTAACCGCCTTCGTTTCGTTGCTTAATGCTGTCGGGTTTATATAGCCGCTTTCATAAGGTGCATCAATGGTTTCGGTATCGGGGACGTTTTCCGTTATTGTGCCAAAACATAAATTATCAAATATCTGAATGGATGGTCCTCAACTTTTTTTACTTTTTGGAGTGATGACAGGTTCTCATTTTCTCTCGGCCCCCATGGTGGTAGTTCTTGAGAAAGCCTCGTTCTGCATACTCTGTATTTTGCCAGGGCGCTTGAATTTATCAATTCCTCATTACTATAGTGCTATTTTTTGCTGTCCGATTCTATGAGGGCCTTATTTAGGTCATTGCCTGTCTCTCTGGCGCTCTCTGGCGATGAATCGGAGGAGCTTTGTGAGTTGTGTGATGATAGCGGCTCTCGTGGCGGTGTGGGTTTCGGTGCAGGAGACCTGCGCTCCTCAGGTAATCTCTCCCCATCGTTTTCTGATGTCGACGGGTCAGACGCTCCTTTATGGTCCGGCGGTGGTGGAGGTCTTAGTGGGGGGGAGCGATCGCTTTTCCTGTACTTTTTCTGCTGACTCCTCTGCGTTGTCCGTATCCTTTTCTTTTTCTCTATGGTCTCCAATTTCCCCCTCTAAATCCTTGTTGATTTCCTTGCTCGATTGCTTGTTATCATCTGCATTGTACTCGGGACTGCTGCTATCATTTGAATCGTCCTCCTTTCCTTGATCATGCTGATTTTCATCACCGCTTGACTCGTTGATTGACGGTGAAATTTCATTTACGTTCTTCTCAAGAAGGGCTTGATAGTGTTTTTTTTCGAGGTTTGTATGTTTAAATTGTTTACCCTCTTTACCTTTACCCACGAAATGTTGGTAAATCATAAGTTCCGGTGTCGCATGAAAGTGTATACATATGTTTTCCTCGTATTCTTGGGAAAATATGAAAGCGCATTCCCCATCGCCAAACTTGTTCCTGTGGTTAAGGATTATTTTTGTGCCTTTGGGGTCTTTACATTTATGTTACCATTTGGATTTTAGTAGGGCCTTTCTGAGTCCGTCCGTTGATATTTTTAGTCCATATATGAGTATGAGAGCGTGAAAAAAACAGCTTCTATCGCGGGGTGCATCAACCATCTCAAGTAGTTTATGCGGCCTCGCACAACCTGTCCCGCTTCTTCGAGGTCTTGCGTCGTCTTCCTCATTCATTTTTATATGGTCCTCGTCTGTGCTTCCCGTCGGTTCAGCCCTTTGTCGAACCGTGGTAGCGTCGGATTCCCATGCATAGATTCTGACCCTGGTTTTCCATTAAAATCTTGGCGCTTGACATCCACAGTAACTTTCACTCGAGTCGTCAAGTATCGCTATGATTTTTTTGCTTAGCCTGCTGCTCTTTCCTGGTTGCCCTTCTACCTGTGGCGAGTCATTAATCCGCTCAGCATTGTTTATTTTCCTGCCACCCGTTTCACTACCTGAAGTAGCTGGCCGTTCATGCTCGCCTACCTGCGTTTTATTCTGCTCGGGCATTTCTCGGTTACTCTCTCTGTTTTTCTTTTCCTTACTCCCTTTCTACATGTCTCCCGCGGTTGTCATCGTACATTCTACAGTATCCCTGGCTCTCTGCTCTCTTTCTCTCTCTGCCGCTTCTGCTGTTAGGCTTGCTTGTGCCAATTGCCAGCCCCAATGTTTATGTCTCTCTCTTCTCTTTCCGCCTTGTCCTTCGCGGCTGACGGTGTGTCGCAGTGTGCTGGTATTGTTTCCTTTGACTTATCTTCCGGTTTGGGTGTATTGGAGAATTCTGTGGGTTTTCTATGTAGTGTATCTAGCTGGCGTTTACGAGTTTTACGTTATAGATTTTTTACTTTGTCCCTTTTGGCGAAAGGCTTACTTGTGAGCTTTACTTCTTTCTGCATATTTTTCTCTTTCCGTATGTATGCAAGTTTTTCATTAATTGGCCCTTGCAATAGAATTTCTTCGTCACTGTCGCTTGCTGCAGTTGGCTGTATTATTCTTTTTATTTGCAGTATGTGCTAAGAGTTTACGTGGTCCATCTCTTTTTGTTGTTGCTTTGTCTACTTTTAGTGTTTTATTTCTTTGTGATTCTGTCTCCGACCATTCCGACTCCGAGTCTGCGTCATTGTCGTTGCTTGGCATATATTCGCTTGAATTGCTATTTTTCCGGTGCTTCTTTTTCTTTACCTTGCTGTCCGACTTGTCTGAATCGGAAATTTCTATTTGCTTTTTCCTGTTTTTTCTTATTTAATCTTTCTACCGTCTTGTGCGAGTCTTGTAAATCCTCACTGGTGGAGCGTTTGTGTCACCAAATCCCTCTTTTTCCTGTGCCTCTGCGAGCTTGTATAACTCCCTGCGCGGTAATTCAAGGTTTTTCTCTCCTTCTTTCAGGGTCGGGTTGCGCAACAATGCGTCAGATGCTTTATTAACTCTTCCGGGCTCATAGACAACGATGAATTTGAATCCGCGTAATTCCGCCTTTAGTCTCGTAAATCGCAGGTCCGGTTTATTCGGTGTATGGAAATGTTTCAGAGGCTCGTGATCGGTAACCACTGTAAATTTCCGTCCTTACAGGTATGGTCTGAATTGCTTCTTTGCGTAGACTATGGCGAGCAGTTCTTTGTCATACGCTGGGTAGCGAAGCTCGCTACCTGTTAGAAAGCGTGATGCGTATTCGCAAGGGTGGTCTTCGCCTGATTTCCCTTGACTTAATATTGCGCCTATCGCGTAGTCTGATGCATCCGTTGTAACTATAAACGACTTATTCATGTTCGGTGCTGAGAGTACGGGCTCGCTGCACAGAGCGTTAACAAGAGTGTCAAATGCCTCTTGTTGAGGTTCCGGCCACTCAAATTCTGTGCCGTTTCGTAAAAGTTTTACCATCTATTGTCCTTTTTTTGCGTGATTTGTAATAAACCGTCGGAAGTATCCCGTGAGATCTAAAAATTGTTTTATTTTCTTTGCGTTCGTAGGTCTTGGATAGTCTTGTATGGACTTAATTTTTTCGGAATTTGTTTTTATTTGCCTATTGCCGTTTTTGCATCCTCTTAAACCTCCTTTTATGTTCTTCTATTGTCTCTGCGAACACAATTATGTCATCCATATAAACTTCTATTACATATCCTTGAAGACCCCCTAGTGCTAATGTTATTGCACGCCCTAATGTGTTTAGTGAATCTGTACATCCCATTGGCATGCGCTTATACAACTCGCCAAACGATGATAAAAAGTATCGATGATACATCAAACACACCTTCGAAAAAGAGCATTTGTCTGCAGAAGGAAAGAGTCGATCACAGATTGTCTTAAGATCATATTAAACCTCTAACGGCAAACGAAAAAAAAAGACATACCAATCCCATTAAAAAAAAAAACACCTTTTAAAACCCACGCGGACTCCTACAAATTTATTGTATTCCTTTAAAAAAAAAAAAATAGTAAAACGCCAGAATAATGATGAGTGTCGTAAATAGACAGCAAGCAAATTAAATACAAGATAATAACTTATGCAATCAACACATCCTCTAACGTCCATTAAAACGAGCTACGTTAATAGTGTCGTAGCATATAAGATTAATTGTAACAATAATAATAGGATAGCATGAGCAGTTGCAAAAAAAAGACTATTCATAAGTAAACAAAGGATCGAAATGAATTAAGTTAAGTAATACCATATGTAAGAAGGTATGCCAAATAAAATTGCGTAGAAAAGAGATTAATGAAAGAAAGCAACATACATATTGTTACAACACCAGCATGCTTGGTGCGGAATACTGTAGCTACTTCACGCGCCTTCTCTTTCTCCTTACTAGCAAATATAGAAGGGTTTGTTTCAGTGGGAGGCGTTTATACTAATCTGCTACAGAATTATTACAGGTACAAGACACTCTGGGACCAGCAGGAAGGCACCAGATAACAGCTGAGCTCTACGACCAGTCATAATACAACAAGAAGAAGCCAGGAGAGAACCTATCGTCGTTCAAATGCAGGGACATGTAACACCTGTACAACAGACCAACAATCAAACTCAGAAGCGTATGGCCGTCAAATAAAAGCCAACAGCTCGACAACAACAAGCCATGAACGAGCAATTTAAGTTAAAAAAAAAAAGCTATAAAGCCTTACAACGACATCTTCGGCTAGAATAACAATAAGAACAATGATAATTGTATTACTAAAAATAATAATAGAATAACTAACATAATAACATTAAAACATGTAATTGCTTGAAAATACTAACAAAAAAAACCTAGTTTTGCAAATTAAACGCAGTAACGCCTTAGCCGTCGACATCCTTGACCATAGTTTTAATACGTTACATATTTTAATGAACACACTTACGAAGTGTGTACTAATACGTACATTGTTTGAATAAGGGCTGATGTACTGCTACACAATTCTTAAGAAATTTAATTCTTTAATATTCACTTACATCAATCAATTATTATTTTATATATACTACTTACCAAATTCTAATTATTTTCCACTTAAGATTAAGCGTATAAATATAAGAAAAGACGTCTAATGAAGCATACCATAATACATTTGCATATAAAATACACATTATGTACAAGTAACTTTATGAATTTGATACCAAACCCACAATATGGGAAAATGTAACAAGAAAAAATATGTAAAGAAAAAAAACCATGTGTAAAAATTATAATGTAACCTTAGTACATAACATGATTTTGTAATTTTGCACAAATGTTATAGAAAAGGGAAAAGTGCGTACATGAACAAGAAAAAATGTATACACTAAAAACACAGCGCAACTGATCCTTAGGAGAAACGAGGATCAGCAAAAAAAGGCTACCCCTTTACTCCTTAAAGGGAAAAGCGTACAACATAAACAACAGAACATAAACATTACTTAAACACCTACAGGAACATCGCCGTCGAGGACGACGTCGTCGCAGCTTCAGATATGCGGCGTAGGGTATTCATAGCATACCAAAACGTACGCGCCCCACCACCTCAGATAGGAACATATGACCAAGAGAGAAGAGAAGCGGAACTTTTGAGTCGGGTCAGAGATAAGAAGAGAAGGAGATGATTCGGAACTCTCGAGACTGGTAGAGGTGCCTTTAGATTACCGCGCTACCCTTAGCTTTTCCCTCGGTCATAAAGAATAATAAAAAGAAGTTAATAGTCCTTACTATGTACTTATTTCGCGTTCACCCAACCGACCACAAACCCACGTAACAATACAAAAACCAGCATTTTTGTTTTCTATCTTTACAACTGAATTATTGAAATACAAATGTGTGTTTTAACAATTTACTTGCTTAATCATATTTGTAAACATTTTCATCTTTTACTAATAATACTTTTCGTCTTACAATCACTCTTGGGATTTAACGGGATATTTAATTTCATATTGAGTTGGCATTTAAAAGAGATTTTATATGTAATGATAAGTTAGAACACATGGTAGAAATAAAAAATTATTAAATGATTTATATTAGTATAAATGCAGTTGTAATTACTGAAACCAAAGATAACGGATCTTGTACCTTATAAAAACTTTATTTTGTGTATAAAAAACTTTATACACTATAGCCAAGTTGATTAGATATGCTCGCTTTTTATCCAGACAGACCCAGGTCGTGTCTGCGGTGTGGCAGTTTTTTTTTTTAATTTTCCTCTTATTGTTATTATTTTTTATGAATTGTGGTATTGCTAAAAAAGTAATAATGCTAATAATTCATTTTTTTCCTCAATTTGCACTGAATTTTAGTACGTTTCAAAAACATTCTGGAAACGTTTCTGAAACTGATGCTGAGCTCAGCAATGGACACTGTACGGTTTTAAAGTCGTTTCAGAAACGTAACTGACCTCTTGGGAGTAACATTTTTAAGTTTAAATCAATCGTTTTGGTAACGTTTTGTGCTATGTTGGAATCAATATAATTTATTCTCGTGGTACTGTTTTAATTAAAGATAAAGTATTAACTGATAAAATTTTTCGACTCAATTAGGTTTTCATCTTTAGATTAGATAAATTGTTTAGTCCACCAACGGCACTTATTTATGTGTTATTTGATCGTCCTCACTAGGACCGTAAATTTTGATGATATGAGTTTGCCGAAATACTGGACAATTTTTCAAAATAATTTTTGAACAATTACATAGTCCTGCTCTTTGACCAATTTCCTTAATTTATTATGTATTCTAATGGACATTTGAATTTTACAATTATGATTTACGAGATACGCGTCAACCTAGCTGATGTCAGGCTGCTATGTTTTAATAGATGATAATTTCTTCTTTCTTTTCATTAGCATAGCTTCTCCCGGCAGTCCCACGACTGCTTCGTTTTTTTTCTTTAATTAATTCAGCCAGCGGATTATTTTTTGCGTAACAAACTTAACCTATCCTGTAATAAGTTTTTGGATGGTGTCAGAACAGTACTTAACCCTACCTTGTTTCAATTCAATAAAAAAATTTCAAACAAATATTTGGTCCCCGTATGGGAAGTCCCATAAGTTCAGTGTGATGTGACTTGTCCATGGGACGATTGGAAAAATATTGCCTTGATAAATTATGTGCATTATGTCGATGATATATTAAGGTGTATTCTCATTTCTTTAGTTGACGACACTTTGAGAATTTGTAATAGTTCTGACCAAAATTTGCAATCCATGGTTGTAAAATCAATTAATCAACGGTCCTACCCGAATCCATCCCTATCGTAAGTGCATCATTTTATTACTCGCCGAATGAATCTCCGGGTCAAAAGAGCATTTTTTTGTCACTTACTGAATTCATCTATGGGTCATTAGAGGTTTATCTTATCACTTACCAAATCGGCCCCTGCGTTTACTTAAAAAAGTACTGAATTCGTTCCGGTAAGTAGCAGCCCGCTGTTAACAAAAGGTATTGATACTTTTTGCACACACCACACACATCAGTGAAGTCTCGTCAGCTGGTTTTTTCGACCGTATGTTTACTTGTTGTTATAACTAATCTCAGGATAACGTGTCCTGATCCATCATCTATCAGTACACTTGTTCGCTGTTTTGTGCTAGCCGAGCTGTTAAATAATTGCCTACAGTTCTAATATAATGTAGTGAAGATACAATGTGGTGTAACCGAAAAAAGCAGAACATTTTTGATCATATGTGGGTATTCGTACTTATTTTAGAAATGTTCGGCCAACGGATTGCAGCATTGGGTGTGTAAAAATAGCAAGTGGCATAGCTACGCCAAATGGGAATTTACCGACGCAGTTAGTGAATGCAATTGTATACGCAATCATGGACCAGTAGTAGGAAATGTGAAAAATAGGTGGCAGCTGAATCATTCATTAAAATGCAAAGAAATCGATGATATATCTAGTCGTCCATCTATATAAACTGCCAGTCCGAGGCCTAGGAATCAGTGTAAAACTTCGAATTTGCAATAAAAAGTGCAAAAGAAAAAATATGATCATTATGGGGACAACTCCGGTAAAAAAGATGAGGGGAAACTTGCATGACTAGGGGACGAGTTTGGTATGTGATAAAAAAAAAAAAAATGACTCGGGGACGAGTTCAATAAGTAATACAAAAACACTTTAATGACCTGGAGACGCATTCAGCAATTTTTAAAATTTTTGGGGACGAACTCGGAAATCCCGTAAGTAACAAATCGGCTTTCTTGATAGGAAACTCATTATTCAAGATGATAACTCGATGATTAGTAATTGTTATAGAAAGCCTACACGAAGAGAACAAACGTAGGTCTACTGTAAGGGAGCACCCCTTTTAGTAAATGCACGGGACGCTCCGAGCATTATAAGCACGCTGTTCATGCGCTAATTGCAACAGTGACAGTAGGCTACCTATGCGGGTCCAAGCTCGATTCCCCCCTCAAGGTAGAGTGGCAGTTGTCGGGGATCAGCTCGTTTACCGTGCATCGAGCCTCACTATGACGTCACGACTCAGGATGGATCTAACGCCCCCACCTACTATAGCACGATCCTACTACAGCACTAGCTTTCACTCTGACGTCATAACTCCGCCCCTCTGGATCCCTGATTCAGATGCCCGATCAAGCGATCTGAAGGTAAGTTGAGTAGTGAGGCTTGGAAAATAGCAGACACTTTGATATGTACATGTCATACGGCTGGCGCCAGTGGGTCCCTGGGGGGTTGGAAAATCCGAGCGGAGGCAGACGGG
Source organism: Copidosoma aretas (assembly GCA_030522625.1). Lineage (NCBI taxonomy): Eukaryota > Metazoa > Arthropoda > Insecta > Hymenoptera > Encyrtidae > Copidosoma > Copidosoma aretas. Next base: position 7,409 of record JAPYYV010008800.1, on the reverse strand, counting down.
CCTGGCGATGGAGGAGAGGGCCTGGAGTGGGAGGAGAGCGGCTGGCGCAGGAAAGTACGGAGAAATCCGGCGCGAAATTTAAAAAATAACCCAAGCCGCAATAACGCGAGGTAAGACTCGTAACCGGCGCTCCGCGATACCGGCGGTGGGGTGTGTTACCGACAGTGGGTGGTCTCCGCTCGGCAGGGAGTTAAATTTTTTTACTTTTCTCAGTTGCGGGCCCACAAAGCGTCCCTATCATGCTTTGGGGAAGAAAAATAAAAACAATATATATATATATATATGCATTTGATACGCGTATTTAGAATAATTCGCATAGAGGCTTACTGGTTTCTAAACAGTATTTCACTAATACTACAAACACAGAGTCGAAAAAGTTTAGGGCGTTTGGAAAAGTTTGGAGCGGGGTAAGAGAGAGAGAGATAGAGAGAGAGAGAGAGAGAGAGAGCGGTCCGAGTCACATCGCGATCGGCGAGGACTGCTCGGGTCGGAAAAAACTTAGAGTTACGTCACGAGTTACGGAGACCGTAGAGGCTTGCTTAGGGTTAGCCATATAGCAGACACCAATCATATATATAAATGTCATACATTTTGAGTTTGATTAGCGATTGCAGTTTGCCAGAAAATGCGGGGATTTTCTAATTTTTACAGGAAAAAGAAGCGGAGTTTTGAACAGGCTTTAAAATCATAAAAGACAAACGATTCATTTAATACATTTATTGAACAACACTCATGTTAAAATACAAACAATACTGCCTGGCAACGTTGTCGCAAGAACAAATTATCGTAACTTAATACAAGTTTTCTTTAATTTTATTATAAATTCAATATAAATTCAAACGTAATCGTAATAATACTGCGATAGTTCTTATACTAATGTAACTATACAAGTGCAAGTGATATTACATATTATGCTTGGATTTAATAGTTTGAATACATAAATTATTTACAACACGCTTATTTTCAAATTTCTTACTTCTAGTAATTCGTTTAAAAAATGTTACTGCTATTCTATCATTATTAATAGTATCCGATGAAAAAAATGAGCAAAACGTATCCTAAGAATACGTGTTACACATAAAAAATAAAAAGTCAATACAATAATTGCCACACACTCTTGAATTGTGTGACGAAGTCACTTTTTCTCTTCCCAGCCGGGAGCGCCAGAATTGCACTTGGCAATCTTTTCTGTTTCAGCGATTTATTTTTATTGATTATTCGTGAGTTTCTGTGTTTTATTTGTTTCATGCAAGAGAGCGAAGAAGGGAAGATTGACAGTGATAAGCGGTTAAAATTAACTAAAAGACTCTAAGTGCAATTGAGCGTTAAAATTTCCTGCGTGTGATTATTTATACATATGTACTCTTACCGAGTATTACCAAATGTATATTAGTATCTCTTATTGTAGTGATTGTAATTATGAATGCTATTATACCGTATCTTATTAATTGTACCGCGCCGAGACGAGTATGTATTCACATGTGTGTGAGTGGAGACGAGAGCGAGTCGAACTAGAGCAGTATAGAGTAGAAGCGAGAGAGATAGAGAGAGAGCGTTAGGCCGAACGCCACCACTGGGCGCCCGGTCGCGCAATTACCTAGCTAGCCTTCGAACGCTCCTTACGTCTGAATTCTACTGGCTTCGCAACCCTGCAATTTGTTGCACCACCGCTGACTTCACTACCGACCTGCTGCAACTCACCCAGGTGCCACGTCACCGGCTGCTTTTCCCGACGCCGCACAGCTGCCTTCTTCGTCTTTTTCCGGCTCACGGCGTCACCCAGAGGCCGACGAGCGAGGCCACGAGGTAGCCCAACAGCGAGAGGACAAGCTCAGCTGCAACGGCTAAGCGGGAACCGCGGGACGCTGCCGAGGCTCAAAAACAGCGGGTACCCGTCAGCGAGCACCAGGTACCGTGTCAGGTCGCGAGAGCGAGCACGAGGTTTTCGGTTGTGCGAGAAAGAGAGCGTGTGTGCGTGTGTATGGGTCGACCGCGAGGAGGTACGCGAGATAGAGAGAGAGGAGGCGGGCGAGAGTAGACGCGAGGCTGTCGGTTGTGCGAGAGAGCGTGAGTGTGTGGGTTTTAGGTAGGCGAGACACCAGGGTGCTGCAACATCGTCGCCGAGGAGCCCAGTGACGGACTCCCCCCCCGGGCGTGTGAATGTGTGTGTGTGAAAATCGCGAGCGACAAGCCGAGCCGAGTTGGCGTGTAATATTGCGGGAAGGAAAAATAAACGGGATTGAAAACTAATTCCTTAGTGTTACGTTTTTTTTGGATTGTGGCGTTTTGCGTATCGGCTGTTTCCCCCAGGAGTGATCTGTTCCCAACGGGTCACCCGCGACGGTCCCCCCCCCATTATATTATTTTCAGGAGTTCGAGGAGCAGAGGAGCGGTATAGCCAGGTAAGGGTCTCTTCAGTACGAGGTCATCGGGACGACTTGCCAGTGCGCCGACCGCGCCAGCAGGTTGAGATTTACCTCGTCACAAAATGGCGCTTGACTAGTGGGGCCTCGTGTCGCGGAACAGCCGAATCGCAAGGGTATGTGTGTATGTGTGTGTGCTCGAACGCGGGAAAATTTTCGCGTTTTTCAGTGTCGTCGTGTGGTGCCGGAAATTTCCGGTTGAAGAAGTTTTGGCCCGCACGAAACCAGCGCACCTGTGCATTGTGGCTTGTTGGTGCTACGAGAGGAGAAAGGGGGAGAGAGACAGAGACAGAGAGACGCTGGCGAGTCTAGCTGTAACGGGCCGAATTTAGAGAACAAGGGAGCGTCTTGTTTACAGCACGCGCTGTTGTCTCGAGCCTGGCTACTCGGCAAACGCGCGCTGCGGGTTCTTTCTCTGCTTTTCTCGATTGCGGGATTTTCTTTTGCAGGTAGATATCAGGGAGCAACGCCTAACGTGCGTTGTCTTGACGAATATTATTACACACTCGTATTATTTATGTATTATATACTGTTTTAATATTATTATTTTTTTGTTGCGTTTGCGTGTTATTTAGGAAGTGCGCGTCGGGTAGAATTGTGGGAGCCAGACAAGGTCAGGAGACAGTGCTGCGAGTTATTATATTTTATTATTTATTGTTTTCGTGTGGTAGTTTAGGGTGCGTTTCCGGTTCGTGAATTTCCCGTGCGTGTCGTAGTGCTTTTAAACAAAAATATAATAATAATAGAATAATAATATGGGGAGATCGAGGAAAGGTGCGCCAGCCGAGTCATTGCCTTACGATGACGTCATAAGACGGTTGACCGATACGCGGGAACATCGGAAATTTAAGCGGGCGTTGAACACTTTGTCGCTAGACGAAGTCGCGAGTCAGCTTGTCGAGCGCGGGTTAAGCATCGACGGCACGGAGTAAGTGTTGCGGGACCGGCTACTACGTGGCCGGATGATGGAAATAGAGCCCGATAATAACGAGATACCACTATACGAGTGCGATTGGGCGGCCGCGCGCCTACCACCCGAGGGCGAAGACGAGTTGCGTGTTGCGGGTCCAGTGTCCGGGACGGAGGCAGGGCTCGGGGCGCGAGATCGTTCCTGTGCCTTGACACCGGTAAGCCAGGAAAGTGCCTAGGGGGGGAAGGCTGGAGCTTCTGCGTGTCCTAGATACTGGATGGAGGTTCGACCTTTTTGTTCCCTCCTCATGCCCTGCGTCCGTGACGACCACGACGACCACGACGACCATGTATATGTCACCTATAATGGCAGCGTCGTTTCGCGACCGGGGACCCAAGTTTTCACTCCAGGGCCAAGCTAACCTCCGACTAGAGGGATTGCTTCCGTCGGCCGGAAATAGACAGCTTGGGTTAGGTTTTTTAAGCATGCTGGATCGTTTCGAGACTTTCGGTCGGTCGGAGACCCGAGCGGCCGAGACAAGGGTGACGAGGTTAAAGGTGATAGGCGGTCCCCCAGCGACGTCCCTTCAGGATCAAGTGCCCTCGCACGTAACTAAAATTACTGGGCCGACGGAGGTGCCGCGTAGTGATGTGTTTCCAAGCATAGCCGGCCAGCGTGAATTCATTGCATCAGAGCAACGACGAGACAAGGCTCTGCGGAGAGGTTACGAGTTGCCTGCGTTGTCTGTTCCCCCGCTGTCGGAGACGCGCGTTCCTCTCCGGACAGAAAATCTGGCGAAGGTGCCCCGTAGCCGGTAGTCTGATGCGCACCTGAGTTCTGCGCTGTATCAGGCTGCCGTCGACGAGATAAACAGGTCCAACAGTAAGCGTGCCTCCTTGACCGGGGCGGGTAACTTGAATTTGAACGAGACGTATGCGCGCGCGACGGAGGATTTAATTAATCGGGCCGTATAGAGTAGCAGTTCGGAGCACGATGCGGGACGGAGGCGCTGGTGGAAACGGACTCATTCCTGGGCTGCAGATACTAGCCGGGCCGAGAACGTCGAATTGTCTCCGCGATTTAATGTTAATATCAATTTTGCGCTGAACGATGGGCACGTCAATCACTTTGATAATGAGTCAGGCCGTTCCAGCGCCGAAGTACCACATCACGGTGATGCCTGGCAACTCGTGTCGCCGCGTCGGACTAGGGTTAAGGGGTTCAAGCCTTCACGAAGGGGTGTTCGCGGTCCGGTACACCACCGTTGTCTCCGTTGGCGAGTCGACTTCTGCCGAGTCGACTTAGACCGTCCGGGGGTAGCCAGTCGGTTACGCGAGACGATCGACGAGGTGCGGTGCGTAGAAGTGAGGAGCGTGTACAACAGCGACTCCGTCGTAGCCCTCGTCGACCGTGTGGCGAGGAAAGCTCGAATAGTGAAAGCAAGCATAAATTCACCGGGGGACGGAGCCGAGAGGCTGATGAAGGGCGCCGGAACAGCCCACGCAGACTGAATAATGAGATGAGACGAAACGACAGTCTGGAGAATCGTGCCTCGAAGGCTTTGCGAGACTGGAAGCTGCAGCTCTCGGGGGAGGACAAAAGCTAAGATCCCGAAGATTTTCTAGAGCGCCTCGAGGACTGCCGTGTGAGTGTTAGAGCGTCAGAGAGCGAATTTCTTCGGGCTGCTCCGATTATTTTGCTCAAGCGAGCCAGCCGGTGGTATCGTGCGGTTAAAAACGAGATCACGGAATGGAGTCAGTTTAAGCGAGCATTCAAACGGCAATTTATAGGCGAATACGACGGAGAGGATTTGTTAGACAACTTGCGCCGGCGAACACAGGGGAAGGGAGAAAAGATTAACGAGTTCATAAACAGTGTTCGTTATATAGTGTCTCAGTTTGCGAAGCCGCCGTCTCGGAAAACTGTCACCGGAACAGTCTACCGTAACTTGCTGCCCGATTACCGTAAGGCGATGAGCTCGCAGCTAATTCTTTCGCTGGACAATATCCAAGAATTCGGACGTAGGTGGGAGAGACAGAAAGACCTTCACCGCCGGAAAAGATGCATGTGCCGGGCGCTGCGTTTGTGGGGCCTACGTTAAAGAGTCATGTAGCCGAGATAACCGAGGAGACTGCCGAACAAGTGGCCGCCACGACGGAACAGCCGCAGGGTAAAGGTGCAGGTAAGAAGAGGGGCCAGGGGAGGGTGTCCGAAGGGCTGCCCACCCCTGCCCCTACTCCGACCGTGCCAACACCGATATCGGCCTCGCAGGTGCCGATCGCCGCTTCCGTTCCTTTGCCGTCCTATTCGTCCTACGCCGCGGCCGTGCAAACGTCATCGACGGGTGCCCCGCCGCAGAATGCGACACCGAGGTGGAATGGGTCAGAGTGGGTTCTGTCACCCGGGGCATGGAGAACCAGGCCCGCGAGTTTTACTCAAACAAGGCCGGGCGTGACACAAATGTCCTCGCCAAGTTTACCCGCTCTGCCCCAGGCTACCCAGTTTCGGCCGGAAAATGGGGAATTCAGCAGATAATTGGGTACCCCCGGAGTCATTTATGGGTGCGTGTTTTTCGTGCAGTGGCGTCGGACACCGTGCCGCTCAGTGCCCCGAGTTTGTGTGCTACGCTTGCCGCCAAAAGGGACACCGGGCGCGCGAGTGTCCAAACCAGCCCCCGAGAGTTGAGGGTGCCGTTGGAGAAGCAAGACCGAGACCAAACGTTTACTGTCGGGTCTGCGGTCTTCGAGGGGTAACTTTTAAGTCGTGTATTACGTGTAAGGATCTGCGTAGGAGTCTGGGAAACTTGCAGTCGGGGAGATAGTAAAGAGCTTGCTCGCTGTACCCTTCGTGTCAGTGCGTGAGAATGACTGTGTGATCGAGAAGCCTAATGTGAAGAGTACGTTGTGTGAGCGGGTGATGAGCGATAAAATAGGAAAGATAGCAAAGAAACCGAGTGCGAAATAAGATTGGAGCAACCTTGGCAGGGTGAATGAAGTTGGAAGCGAAATTAAGAGTGGTGAATCGGACGCTGAGAGCGTTGCATTGAATGGTCTGAGTGAGATGTTTGTGAGTGAAGTGGACACGATAAATGCAGAGACGAAATTAGGAGATAGAGTAGAGAGCGCCAGACGATACGAGAGTTTACCGGTGTGGTTCGGAGGGAAGGAGGGAAAAGTAATAAATGGCTTACGCCGTTAGAGAGTGATAAGATAGGGCTGGAGAAAACCGAATTTTCAAATAAAGTCGGTAGCGTAGAAAAAAGTTGCGAGTCGGAATCGGGCTCCGAGATTGTCGAGATACGCGATTTGAGAGAGTTATTTGGCGAAGCGGAAAACTATGTGAGACCCAAGCGAGTCATGCCCATTAGTGAGGCGGAGTGTAAGGAGAAAATTGAGAGTTGTACAAACGCGTTTGACGTGAAGATCAATAAATGGCTTACGATTTTTAAGAGCGATAGAGGGAGTCCGGGACAAAACGAGCAGTTGAGTAAGGGGACGAGTGAGAAAGACGAGAAGCGTAGGAAGGAGGGGGCGAAGCATGATCAGTCGGGCTTATGGTTAAGAGCGAGTGCGATAGAGACAGGAGATAAGATGCCGACAACGATCCACACCGTGGACGAGATGTTGATAGTGAGCGTAAACGAACGATTAGAGAGGTGTAAAAAGATGGACCCAAACGTGCTCCTCCACGGTCTCGATTCGCTGTCGCCGTCCGGGAAAGCAAAAGTTAGTAGTAACAAAGAGAGGAGTGATGCGCGCCCGAGGGATATAGTTAGGATGCATGTGGGATTGCGTGAGGAGAACATAGCTGGGGCGAGTGAGGATAATAGAAATTACATAAAAATTACACGCGGTGGACAAACGTATAAGGCCTTGTTGGATCTGGGTGCCACGACGTCCCTGATCGCGCCGAGAGTGGCAGAGAGATTCCAACAGCGCCTTTTGCCGAGTAACTCTGCGATGAGGAACGTGAATGGGGGGGTAACGAGTGTGTTAGGCGTGCTAAAAACGAGCGTGGATAGGGGACCACAGGGCGAGACACTTTACTTGAAGGCCGTGCCCAACATAGACCAAGAC
>JAPYYV010008799.1:0-13148 GCA_030522625.1 Copidosoma aretas | reverse complement strand
TATACAAATTTCAGTATCTTATTTCAGTAATTCCTTTTTTTTAATTGAAAGATTGACGTTTAAGCTTGAGTATGCAACAAAAAATTCATCGAAAACACATTTACTTCTTTTAGTGGAAGAATGAACAGTTAGGTTTTTTTAAGTGTCCCAGTATTAGGTATTTTACCTTATTTCTTTAATAGACATTAATCAAAATATTTCATCAAAATGATTCAAAACGAAAAATAGAGCTATTTTGAAGCTCTATCAGATGTTACGGTTTAGAAATTCGAATTAAATTTTTTTCACCCTTATAGAAGTAAAAAAACCTGTTTTTGTTTACCATAAAAATAGTTATAAAAACCTTATTAATGTACAAAAATTAAAGTTTTTTTCGAACCGCCATAAGGATAAGAAAACAAAAATTTTAATCCCAGAATCATTGAAATCTACCGTTGGGTTTCTGAGATATGACTGATTACATATACACACACACGCGCGCGCGCTCACTCACACACACACACACACACACACACACACACACACACACACACACACACATACTTTCTAAAAATGGTATTTTTTCATTTCAGACACTATACAAAACATTTCTTACGTATTTCTAGACAAGTTTTTTTTACCGATACAAAGCTTCCTCTATGAGTGATTCCTCTATTATTTAAAATAAAAGTAAAAAATATTTATACAAATATCTACATATAATACACGTGTAATCTAGAGCATTCTTTATTTTTTCTCCCTTGGTGCGTAATATACTATTTAACACCATGTACTATGCAATAGTACTTTTTTTCCATTGTCTCATGTATTTGGATTATTTTGTATAAATTCCGGTTATTAGAGTGAGTTAATAGGATGTTTATGTGAAAAATAACAACACCGATAATCATGGATATATCTTTGATACAGTTGTACTATTATACAGAGATATATCCAAGATCATTTGTGTTGTTATTTTGGAACATAAACATCCTATCAACTCATTTTACTACTATTGAAAAGATGGTGTGCAGCTTAACTCGTAAATTACTATACTAATAGGTTTTTATCTTATATTCTAAAAATAAAAGTTTTTCGGTTAACTTCGAAACAGTAAAGCTGATTTTAACTGTTGAAAAACAAATTTCAATCATTTTTATTATTTGTTGGATACAATAAAAAAAAAAAAAAAGAGGTCTCAACATTTAAATATTAATTAAAGATTAAACGGAGCAGTGAAACGAGACTTTGTATCTTGGCTTAACGTTTTATTTAGAATAAACAAAATTAAAGTCTGATTGGATTAAAACCAGTTCATGGCAATACTGAGATTCAACTGAACATACAAATTTGAACGTATTCATTCACATGCTCAAGTACTCGGAACTCATTCAGAAAGTATTTTATCGTGAGATAACAAAATATATATGTTATGTGGGTGTAATATATTAATATATGCGATTTGGGATAGAAGTACGGCATTACCTCCTAAGAGTTCGATATGCTTTCGACCTTCGTGGTTTAATATACAAAAATGAAACATCATTGTGTCGTCCAACACATTTAAACATACGTTCACGATATAGTATATTACGCACCAAGGGAGGAAAAGTAAAGAATGCTCTAGATCATACGTGTATTACCAACCGAGGCGAAGCCGAGATCTGAGAATTCTTGATTTCCTCCGTGGTTCGTATACGATTTTTCACCAATCCTGTATACCGGGAGGGGGAATTTTCTTCCCGCGAAGCGGAAGGAAACTTGCTACTTTCGGTGCAGTATGGTAAAGAAATACGAAGTTGGTAATGTCGATCTCAAATTTTCCATACAGAACATTTAATTGTAGAATATTATTGAAACGCTCTGTAATGAAATTTTTTTTTAATAGACTCTTAATATTTGGTTTAAAATGTCTGATAATTATTTTATATCATATAACTTTTTTAAATCGACGCTACAGGACAATTTCAAATGCAAAAGTTACAGTTCAGTATAGAATACAATTTTTTCGCCATACTGCGTCGAAAGAAAGAACTTTCCTCATGAAGAAAATTACACCTTGCGGCGCACACTGGGACACAATGGTGTGATTTTAGACAAAAATCTGGCCTTGCTCTAATTTTTGACCCCCCAAAAAAATTGCGGCCTCAATCATAAAGGTATATACTATAATTTTCCGCTGCTCAAATTGCGATAATAAAAAATCTAAATAGATGGTGGATCAAAAACACCGGGTAAATAGAAAATGAAAAAAAATAAAAATAAAAAAAAAAAATTTTCCTAATAATCGATGAACAAGTGTTTTTTGGGTCACTGATTACAAATCTGATGTCAAAATTAAAAAATTCAAAATGGCGGATGCAAAATTGCAAACAAAAAAATTTGTATTTGTTGCGTCAAAAAATTATGTACAGAGATTTTTGGGGTCGCTGATTACAAATCTAGTCTCAGATTGCATTCGTTTCAAATGGCCAATAAAATATGGCGGACGCGAAAGTACAAGTATTTTTTTCATCGAAATTATACATGCGGGAGTTTTTGAGGTCACTTAATGTGAATATAATATTAGTTTTCGTCAATTTAAAATGGCGAATCAAATATGGCGGAAGGTAGAATAAAAGAATAATAAATTTTTCGAACAACGCTTTGAACACGGGGATTTTCGTGTTTGACGATTATGAAACTGTTGTTATTATAACTCTCAATTTAAAAACAGTGGATCCAATGCGGCATATCAAAACTTTAAAAGTAAACATATTTATGAACTAAAAACCCAGTAAGTTGCATGTTTCAGACCCTATAAACACAATAAGCTGCATGCTACAAACTCTTAAAACCCAGTTGCATGCTTCAATCATCTATAACCTTAAAACCCAGTAATTTGCATGATTCAGACCTTAAAAAACCTTCAAGTTGCATGATTGAGACCTCAGTAAGTTAGATACTTCGATCACCTATAACCATAAAATTCAGTGAGTTTCTTGCTTCAAACCCCTATTGTCTCAAAATCCAGTAATTAACATGCTTAAGACTTTTAAAACCCAGTAAGTTACAAGCTTTAGACCGTATAACCCTGTGAGTTGCATGATTTAGGCCTTCATAACTCTAGTAGTTGCATGATTTAAGCACTAATAATCTTAATTTAGATCTACTAGTGAATTATTTGAGAATTATCGAAGATAAAAACAAAATTCCTCTTACAAGGGCGCTGAAGATTTACTGTCATAAACGAGGAATGTTAATAGTTAAAATTAATTGTCATATAATAATAAGAGAGCCGGACGTACAGCACTATAAAGCACTATAAAAAAAAAAAAAAAAAAAAAAAAAATATAACGTGTCTCGCTTTGAGGGAAATAAAAAATAGTCACATTAGATATAATAGCTAGGAATGAACAATTTATTGGGTTCAACGATTATATAATTGTATCATTAAGAGTCAGTTGATTTCGTCCTCAAAGTGCACAAAGCGTTCACTTATTGTTACATACAATTTAATTAAACACAAAGTATTTTTTAGAATAGTTGAATGAATTATTTTTTGATTTTTATACTAAAAAAATTACGGCAAACTGTTCCTCCAAGCTACTGTTGAAGTAAATAGTTAGTAGAAAGTCTTACGAAAGAAATGAGTACTTATGCCAATATTAAATCTAGCGGTTCACACGCAACAAGTAGAAACATTTTATTTTCATGTCTGCCATTCTGAATCTACCATTCTAAATCTAACATTTTAAATTTTTTAATTTTGACACCAGATTCGTAATCAGCGACCCCAAAAATCCCTATATAATTCTTTGACGCAGGAGATAGAATTTTTTTTTCATGTTCACCATTTTGCATCCGCCATTTTAAATTTTTGAATTTTGACATCAGATTCGTAATTTAGTGATCCAAAAAACACTTTTTTATCGATTATGAGGCAGAATTTTTTTTTTTTATCTTTCATTTTACGTTTCACCCGACATTTTTAATCCACCATTTATTAAGGTTATGCAGTATTGCAAGTTGAGCAGCGAGACATTATAGAACATATTTTTGCGAAAAGGAAGAAATATTCTGAAAGACATCTCTTCGTAGACAAAACTATTGTAGTAGGTACTGTCAGATTCACCCTGGAGTATAATGCAATCAGATTACGATGATCAAGTGACTGTACTGGCGCCTGCCAACTAAAACCATCCTTCCCTAAGCGATCCAGCCGTATAGTCAATTACTCCTGAAACAAGAAAGAAGAGATAGAAGCGGAGAAACAGAGAAATATTGGATGGCGAAGTTCAGTGACTGATACTAGAGAGGAATCTGATCAGTACGCACGCAATGATTGCGAAACTCGGAATATTGAGATACTAAAACACCCTCAGGTAAAAGAGATTAATCAAACCTATTTTTCCTCGAGTATGTCAGGCTAAGAAGCTAGTAGGCTAACCACTAAGCCATCGATGACTCGTGAATTATTAACATCAACACGTGTCCAATGGTGGTTTTTGTTCATGTGTTTGATGTATTAGTTTAACATAACTCGTAAAATTGCATAGTTTTTTCAAATAATTTTGCATATAATAAATACTTCGAAAAATGATTCAAAACTTTTTTCGTTTTGCCACTACCAATTATGATGGCACCCACCTGCATCATAAGAACTAAACTTTTTTTCTTAATAGATATTCTTTACTGTAAACTCTGTACATAATGGATATCTTAGAAAATATTGAAAATCAATACGATACAGTTTTTATTCATTCTTGGATCTCGAAAAACCCAATATCAGTACATTAAATTGAACATTTAATCCAAACGATCCACTCGTCGAGAAAAAAAAATCACAGACCTCCACAAAAAAGAAGAAAAGGAATTTTGGAAAAAATCTATCATCATCATCTTTTAACATCTTATTTTAACGAACGAGCGAATCGCCACCATTGCGCTCAGTTTCAAAATGAGGAAGAAGCAGAAGAAGAAGAGGAGGCAAAGGAGGAGGTGGAAGAAGAAGAATCTATCCACAATACTAATGGATTTGCTCTCACAAAGCGGCGAGTTTTAATTCTCTCAGCACGCCGTTCAGACCATTAATCTCGAAAACAGACAGCGCGATGCGCAGCGATGCGGCTACAGGTAGGTAGTCAGGCCAGATATACCGGGGGCCGAAAGAAGGAGCGTGGAGAGGGGGGGACCCTGAGGAATTCGAGGTTCGGCAACACTGGTTTGGGTCAGTCCTGCGCTGCTCCCCTCCCGGACCCGTGGGTCCCCTTCTCTCCCCTCTCCACCATTTCCTTGCACGGCAGTAGGCATTGGGCAGCAAGCGAGCAGTCACGCTCGCACCGTGAGACCGATGATTTCGATCTTCATGCCGAAGGACGGGAATAGTGGTGTAATATTACAAAGAAAAATCGTAAAGGCACTACGATAGTGACGGCTTATAGGTTCCTCGGTTCGGTTCGTGGGTTGAAGTGCGTGCGATAAAATCAATACGATTTGTCGCGGCTAAGGCGTGAGAAAGTAGTGTAGGATATGTGTCTGTTGGGACTGCTGGTATCATTGCGCAAAAGGACGGAGCACATTGCGGGTAGAGGAGGGAGCCACACAGGCATCCGAGAGTGACCGGGGAGCGAGAAACTGCAAGCAACAACCTGCGTGAGTATACATACGTACACGTACCGGTGCGCTCTCCCCGTTTCGCTTTTTTTGCTTCTCTTCTTTGCTCGATCCTTCTCTCCGGTTTTACCTTCTTCAGTGGCAGTTAGCATGAATACATTGCGTTCCCCCTTTTTTCGACTCTGGCCCCGTAGGATTAAAGCGTTCTCGTTGCCAATCAGCCCTGTGAACGTGGTTGAATCTTGTTTGTAAAATTTTGTTGATCGAGTGAACGTTAGCTCTCTTTTTATCCCATAAAGAACATGCATAGTATCAGCGAGAATTGACAGGTGGAGAAAAAGGAAGGTGTTCGACCATGTGATGCAGGGCTGCCACGGGTGCGCAAGGACCGCGGCTAATTTGAACTTTCGAGTGATATTCTGAAGCGAAATTTGACCGGGAATTTCGTAACTGAACCATGTAACTACTATTAAATAACTGTGTAACGAATTTTTAATGCATTAAGTTTTTATGAAAATCGCAGTTGAAATGAAAGAAACTCTTTTTAACCGAAAAAAACTACGGGTCTGGGGATGCATTTTTTTTTCATCTAGGAGCCAGAACCAATCATATTTAAGGGTGCGATGACATGATGCGTCGTCTGCTACTTGAACTTGTATGTGACTTTACTGTGCCACTGGATTTTCGATTATAAAGACGTAATTGAATTATAGTATGGAAAATTTTTTATTTTTATTTTTTAAATAAAATGTGTACAAATAATTTTTAAATTGTTTAAGAGAATTGAAACCAAATGGATCATTCAAGTATTAATGTACCAGTAAACTGTCCACTCAATTGATCATAAATATCGATAACTAACATTGTTCTATTCGTAAATTCTATTGACAACTTTATTATTTTTCAGGTGCCGAAGAAAACTTGAAAGATGTCGACATCGAACGAATAAACCTTTTAAAAAAAAAAAACCGAAGGAACAATCAAGCAAAGATGGTGATATCTTGGTACTCGCGAGTCCTTGCAAACTACCCCTGCAGCGTGCTCATAATCGTTTTTGTGTTCTCGACGACGTGCCTCATCGTGCCACTGACGACGAGAAAGTTCCCCGACTTTTCTGATCCCCAGCTCGGATTCGAGGCACGAGGGACTCCACTGGCGCAGAGGCTGACTGCGTGGAAAAATCTAATAGAGTCGTCCAGTCCCCGGGGGTACCTCGTCGATAATCCTCTGGAATATTATTACTACCTCCAGGATGTCCAACAGCAAAGAGAAAACCTGGCCAACGAAGTCAACGAGACGCTGCCCGGCAGAAACAAGCACAAGAAGCACAAAAAGAAGCATCGAAAGTACAAGCACAAGAACAAAAACGCGGTCGACAAGCACAGGATTGACAAAAAACGAGTCCGCAACGAGTCCTCGGAGCTAAGGACCAAGAATCACCACGCGCACGACGACGAAGAGGAGGAGAACGACTACAGCGAGTACCGCAGGTCGGTGAAGCGGTACTCGAACTACGCTGACGGCTTCTTCTGCAACGACCCGAGCTCCGCCTACGCCAGAGTCGTCGTCACCTCCAGGGGCCAGAAGAAGAACCTGTGGTCCCTGGAGGGTGTCAGAGCCCAGTGCCACATCGACTCCGCCCTCAGATCTAACCCGCTATTTCCCTCAATCTGCCAGCGTCAGCTGCAGTACCAGCACAAGTGCTGCCGAAGTTGGTCCCCGGCCAACTACATAGCCCTTCTGTCGAACCGGACCTCCTGCTCCATGGTCACCAAGGAGGACCTAGCGAGCGTAGAGGCTATTCTAAAAGAGTGCTTCTACTTCTACCAAAAACTAGATCTAACGCCTGACTGCTCGGAGGATCTGAAGTGCCAGCGCAAGGTTCCGGAGCTCTGCTACGCCAACAACAACAACGCGGTCTACCACCTCCTACACTATCTTGTAGACGTGGACTTTCTGGCTAACAACGGTAACTCTACCGAATCTCCGCTCTCCTCGGCCATGGTAATCCTGCCAACGGCCGCGAGCTCCTCCAGTTTCGACTACTACAAGGATACCAACATCAACGAGCTGAAGTTCGATGGCTTTTACGTCCCGGCCGTGCAGTTTGGCCTGAAGAGCACGCTCTTCGATCGCCAACTGGTCATGGACTGCGTCCTGCTGCTGTTCGGATTCAGCATAGTGACAGTCTGCATATGGTTCTATACCGGAAGCCTTCTGATAACCATGACCACGATCATAGCCATAATATTTAGCTTAGGTATCTCATACGCAATCTACACTCTAGTCCTAGACATTAATTACTTCCCCTTCATGAACCTGCTGACCATCGTCGTGGCTCTCGGCATCGGCTCGGACGACACCTTCATATTCTGTAAGATATGGGAGTGCAACAAGCGTCAAAAGTCGCTCAACGCCAACAACAACCTCAACCGACTCGTCCACGAGACCATCAAGCACGCCATTCCCTCCATCTTTGTCACGACCCTGACAACAACGATAGCCTTCCTCGCGTCCATAATCAGTAACGTTACAGCCATCAACTGCTTCAGCCTCTTCTCCGGGATCACCGTAATAGCCAACTTTCTGCTGATGATAACCTGGCTGCCGGCCAGCGTGATAGTGGCCGAGCGCTTTGGCTCCCACTTCGCGTCCTCAGAGAACGTTGTGGCCCAAAAGGTGATCCGCCCACTATGGTCCCTGGTTGACAAGGCCGAGCACCTCTTCACGAACTGCCTCATCCGCACTGTGCTTTCGCTCAAGTGGTTTTGGTTCTCGTTCCTCCTTAGCATCGCCGCTGGCAGCTGCCTGATCGTCTTCTACTACCCGGGGCTCCGACTGCCTGACACCCCAGATTTTCAGCTCTTCACCAGCTCGCACCCCTTCGAGCAATACGATCTGGTCTACGTTAAGCGCTTCTGGTTCGAGAAGACCGAGCACGGGGATGGCAGCGAGGTACTGCCCCTGCGCTTTATCTGGGGTATCCTGCCTGTGGACAACGGCAACTATCTGAACCCCGAGTCTAAGGGCAGCCTGGTTCTGGACGGCAACTTCAACGTGAGCGACCGGCGGTCCCAGGTTTGGCTGGAGAACTTTTGCAGGGACCTCCGCACCCAACCCTTCTACCGCAGCACTCTGGGACCTCTGCTGCCCAACTGCTTCATCGAGTCCTTGCAGCCGTGGATGGAGCGCCCCTGCGAGGATCCGGTCGACCCGAACGTCAGCTATATGCCCTGCTGCCGGAACAGCAGCTTCCCGTATGAGCCGGAGATCTTAGAGCTCTGCGCCGCCGAGGCCGTCGCAGAGATCCACAGGACGCCCTCGCACCTCTGGAACTTCAAGGCCTCGCGGAGCTCGCCGACCGTGGGATTAAAGTTCCGCAAGCAAAACACAACTAGCTTTAACGAGACCCTCGAGAGCCTTAACGGCACCCTCACGACTCTGATAACCAAGGTTGTGCCGGAGATCCGGGCCGTGATCGTCGAGTACGACAGCAACTTCACTTTCTCGCTGTCCTACGCGGAGATGCACCGATTCTACGAGCAGGTTGAGGCGTGGTTCCAGGCCCAGCTGGCAAGTGCACCCGAGGGTATGAAGAATGGCTGGTTTGTGAGCTACCTGGAGTTCTACGAGTTGCAGAGAGCCCTGCACGAGGGCACTATCTGGGCAATCATTGTCTCGGTGGCTCTGACCCTTTTCGTCCTGGCCCTAGTGACCCTGAACCTGCTGGTCAGCCTGTACGCGATTTTGGCAGTCGGGGCAGCCATAATCGTCACGGTGGCGACGCTAATTCTGATGGGATGGAAGCTCAACATTCTGGAAAGCATCGCAGTGTCGACAGCCATCGGATTGGCGGTGGACTTTAGTCTACACTACGGCGTAAGCTACCGTTCCAGCACCGGGGAGAACAGAATGGACAGGATTAGGGCGACTCTGGAGCAAATGGCGGGACCGACGATCATGGCTGCCTTGACGACGGGCATGGCTGGGGCGTTCATGCTACCATCGCAGGTCCTGGCTTACATACAGATCGGGCTGTTTCTGATTATAATCATGGTTATTAGCTGGATCTACGCAACCTTCTTTTTGGGGTCGATTTTAGCCATTGCGGGGCCCTCGTCTCGGTTCGCCCAGTTTCACTACTCGAATTTCCGGAGGTCGGTTTTCAAGTCAAACAGGAGGAAGATCGCCGAGCCGGACGAGAACGAGAGTCACAGGTCAATAAGGATGGTCGAGAAGCCGTCAAGTCGGTCCGAGGAGCCGTAAGGAGGGAGCGCAGTGAGGGAGTGTAAATAGATGGGGAACTTTGGGAGTGAAGATGTTTCATTGCGATTGTTGTAGAATAGTAGTAGTAATAGTTTATGTTACGTAACTTAGGAGCTTTTTTTATGTGTACGAATAATGTATAAGTTAATTAATCATGTTAGCTTCGTTGGGTGTGCTGGGGAGAAGATAAAAATGTACGAATTGTGATATTTATGTACTTAATGAAGTCTTTGCTTTAGTTTAGTTTTATTATCGAAGCAAAAATCGTGAAAAAAGGTGTTACAAAAAAATTTTTCTTTTTCGTACAAAGTTATATAAAAAAATATTTGTACATATATTTAGTTGTGTAGGCATAAAATGTGATGGGAAGGACATTAGAATACAAGTAATTAGGTTCTCTTGATTGCGTATGACTGACGAGACAATGAGATCAGTATTGTGATATGATGACAGTCATTTGCGAACTCTTGGTGGTTAATTTACTGTGTACTAATGTATAAAGTGATCTTGTATAATATATACGTAGCCTACACGAATAAAAACAACAGTAATCGTAAAATATTCCAGTTGACTCAACGATTCCTCTTTCATCGCACTAACTTTATTTCAGCAAGGAAGCTCAAGGTTTGTATAAGTTCGGCTATCAATATACAACGGCCCCACAGATATACGCAAATATTAACTTCAGGATTTGTACAATATGAAAAAATTGATTTCATTTTTAGTTTTCTAAAAATAAAAAATAATGAAATCAAAGTAAATAACTCAAAATAAAACAAGTGGATTCATACTAATCACGATTATTACTTCATTACTTTTATCTGGTCGATTGTAACTGAATAACTTTCATTCGTTTTTTGTAACCTTATCACATCAGTTCTGATATTTTTTTAATTACCTAAAATTCAATAGAGTACTTGCATGAAAAATTCTATCATCAAAAAACATTAGACATGTTTTTTTCCATTTTTCATACATATAAATATAAACGAAAATTGACGGAGATGAAGCTCGTTAAAAATATACCTGACGTCATAGAGTCTGTCAATTTTCGTTTATATGTAAAAAAAAAAGAAAGTGTAATATTTTTTGATAATCTACCTGACAGACCAGATAGAATCTAAAAAAAGTTTTGATCAAGTACCACATTTATTTGATTCAGTAATTGTTCGAGTTATCTGTGAGTATTTCAGTTAAATTGTTTCAGTATCTGTATCAAGTTCTCCTAGAATAGGTACTTTAACAATCAGTTTAATTACATTTGATAAAAATAATTTACGGCTCGATCATTATTCTTATTCATAAAATAAAATAATAAAATACTTTTTTTTTATAAACTACGAATTTTCCCATCCCTGAGCATGTAGATGATTTTACCAAGGTCATGAGATGCAGGATTTTGTGGGGGACCAATCACAGTAAATTTTTTCTGTACGTATCATTAAACAAGACAAAAGTTTAAGTTGACAAGGCCTTCGATTATGCTCATTTTATACATGCAATATTATCTGGCAAAATGACATAACAGAGGAATACAAGCTCTTATACAGACGCAGACGCCATCGGTAATGTGCGTCTTCGACGAAATTTTTTTAAAAACTAGCATGGTATTGTAAAAGATAGTTTGAATGACTTTAAGATTAAAATAATTCAAGCCACACTGATTTAGAGACATTTTAATTGATAAATTGAATGTAATGCCGACAATGTTAATAATTACTACGTCCAAATGGACCAGAAAAGCAAAAATTGTACGTGTGAATTAATTATTAATTAATTATTTTAATGCAGTGAATTTTTATTTTTCCCTGCTTTCTAATCTACTGTTATGTAATATGGAATGGTTTACATGATTTATCAAAGATAATCTTATTAAAAACAAGTTTTTTCTCAAATCAACTTTTAAGGCTGACTAATCCACTATAACCCCCTTGATTGTAAATGTCAACATATACCGTACTGGCGATACCCGCTTGGATAAATTACGCATACAATAAAAAATTATTTTATAAATAGTTCATTAATTATAGTATCTCTCTTTTCGCCTTACCGATGATATTTACTTTATATTACATTATTTATTGAATAAATAGGTATTTTTCTGTAAGAATAAAAGTTCACCTCCACTTTTGACACTCAAATATAAAAATAGAAATATTTTGACTAATTCATTTACAGGCACACTCATCACTTTACATCAGTGGCTTCCTACGATGCCAAATTCAGACAGCGAATCGATCACAACATGACATGCAAGGTCATCGCTCACTCAGCCGAAACAATGGAAAAATCAAACAACATCATATCCAGAGGAAAGAATGTATTCCATAATCGAATGTTTGAAAAATCAAATGCACCGACTAATCGCAAATTACTGCTCATAAAACAACTCTCGCAAAGGTCGCACCAGAATACACCGTACAATTTTTGGCCGACACCGCTAGGGGGGGAGAGGAGGGGGGGGGGGGGGGGGGGGGCGGGGGGGGGGGGGGGGGGGGGGGGGGGGGGGGGGGGCAAGCTGGATGAGTCGAATCCCCCCGTTTTCTCTTTACGCACTTTCACACGTGCACGTAAAACGTGGGCCCATCACATTCATACAGACGAGGACGAGGGGGATGAAGAACAATAATACCGACTAAAACCGAAAACGCTTATACTATACGCGATACACTCGAGCCCTGCGCACACGCTGACAGACAGAAAGACAGACAAGCGCGCGCTCATACACCGACGTATACGTCCAACCGCGCCCGTTATATATTACATCCGCGGGAGTCGAGCGATCAGACGGAGCGTGAAGTATATGTATGGTGGTGCGAAGCCGCAGCAGCGAGGGTGGAGAATGAAAAGAGAGAGAGGGAGAGAAGGGCGGGTATTAAAGGATTATGTGAGTTTAGCATAATATTAGCAGGTACGAATAGGGCTGTTCGCGAGTACAGAGAGAGAGCGAGAGAGAGAGAGAGAGTACACGTGTATGTATACTCGTGCATGTACGTGTGTGCGTGCGTTATACGGACGAGCAGGGCGCAGCGGAAAGGGGGTCGGGCTGCAAGGGCGAGGAGGAACGGGGGGTATTATTCATGGATTACCTTACTTGTCTCGGCCACAATCCGCCCAAAGCCTCCATTAGAATAATTGCTTCTTCATCTTCGCGCTTACGCGGCTCCGCTGTGTGATGTGCATCGCTCTCACCGTCTTTTTTTTCTTCTTCCTTTCACTTTTGGGTGTTTTTTTTGTTTTTAGATTCTTCTTTTTTTCCAACTATCTCATCACACACACACACACACACACACACACACACACACACA
>JAPYYV010008798.1:0-12822 GCA_030522625.1 Copidosoma aretas | reverse complement strand
TGACGCATCAAAAAAATATTACTCTAATTTTTATAATACATCATATTTGTTACATTTCTATTTTTATCTTTGCTTTTTATCACCTACATAGTAATGTTTAACATTGCATAAGGGTTCTGAAGTATATACAGTTGTACTATAAGAAATTCAGCCTAGTTACACAACGTTGCGTTTGAAAAGTACCAAATTAATTTTGCAAAAATAATACATTTCCGCACCTCTACAATAAAAAACAATACCATTCCACCCATTCTCCTCCTCTCCCCCTCTCTGCCCTCCTTTGATGGGGTGGCCTTATACTAAACTGTCACCATGATTTTAAAGAAATTATAGAAAATAATTGTTACCTTGGCAAGATATCGAAAGTTGTGATAAAGCTCCAGTATGCTAGCAGTAAACATACTTAAGGTGCGTTCGATGTACATTATCTGTTCACGTGTAGTTCGCTTTCCGTTGTCATGAATGCTCTAGACACGGTAAGTATGTATCGATGTACTGAAGCATGAGTACAACCGGAGAATAAGCTAACCTTACGCGAGCGTAAGATGTACATCAAACGTACCCATAATTCTTGTATCAAGTCGCGCGGGAAAGCAATGAGGCGAGTTTGAGAAGCAAACAAAACCTTGGCAAGCTGGTTCTGTTTATTCAATAACTACGTATTTCGGACGCCATACTTGATCCACCATTTTGAATTTTAGAATTTTTATAAAAGAGTCGTAATACGCAGCCCAACAAAATCACTATATACGCGTTTTCAGACTTTTGAACATTTTTTTATATTTTTGGTTGCCCTATTGGATCTGCCATTTTGAATTTTAAACTTCTAGTGACAAATTCGCAACGAGCACCCCAATAACCCCCTATTTACGTATTTTGATAGACTTTTGAACAATATTTATTTTTTTCGGCCGCCATATTGGATCCGTCATTTTAAAGTTTAAAATTATTATGGCATATTCGTAATGGGTTCCCCAAAAAACCCTTACATACGCATTTTTATAAACTTTTAAACATTACTTATTTTTTCGGCCACCATATTGGATCTGCCATTTTAAATTTTTGAAATCTGATGTTAGATTCTTATTCAGCGACCAAAAAAACAAAAGTATACTGATTTTTAGAAAAATTTAGTAATCTGTTGGCTTGCTAGGAAATGATGTACTCAATCACCAGTTGTGAAGGGTGCCTTTAGGGGTAGTTTGCACCCAAAAAAAATTTTTTTTTTGTTTGGACCAGTTTTCTGCTATTCTGGGATGTCTCACCTTCAATCTCCAAGAAGAATTATCTTGATCGGTTCACTACAGCAGCCGCAATTTTATTGATTCAAAAAAAGACACGTTTTTCCCCACTGGGCGACGTAATCTGATCAAAAATGAGAAAATTATCATAAGAACTATCTTACCAGATCTAAAAGTAGGTAGAACTGTGAAATGCATTCTAGTCAAAAAGCCCTTTCATATAATTAAAATTTTAAAATAGGATCACAAGTGCTAAATATCAATATACATGCTATTGTTACGTGGGATTACGTTCGGTATGGTGATCAGAAAATAAGTGCACAGTAAGTGAGGTTATAAGTTCTTTATTTAATTGGAGACCGAGGGAAGAGCCAAGTGTGAGCCGCGAACCGGAGCGGAAATTTCTGCTTCTCTGAAGCGTCGGGTTTAGTCTCCCTTCTTTCTCCTGACTTTCTCTCCCCTTGCCTACCATGTACTGCCCCGTCCGAGAGGGCCCTCGGCTACGGAAAGGCGGACGGACTTATAGCTATATGATATTGTACGTTACACTATGATGTCAATTTAGATCAACTTGATAGATGCAAAAATTAGAATTGTTACTAAAGATAATTTTGTCAACATACGGGCTTACGTACAACCTACACATGGAAAAACTTCAACAGGTACAAACGTGAAAACACAAAGAGAAAAATTACGAACTCTGACTCGCATTAGATATAAAGCGTACAACGTTATCCAGCGATGGCAATACGCTGTGCAGAAGTGTACTCCACCTACATCTGTATAGGAAGCTGTACTCGTATCGGGAAGTACACCTTACAGTCAAGGTGTACATAAGCGAAAGATATTGGTAGTGTTGGTTTGTAAATTTAATGTGTTATCATGCTGCGTGTCTTAAATAAACAACGTGATAAGTAGAAACTGATAACAGGACAATACATAGTTCTATTGTTACATGTACAAAAAAATTCAATGTGCATTAAAAAACTTCCATACTAATATTTCTTTCGATGTAAACAGTTACTTGGCTGAGGTCAAAGCATAGCCATAGAAATATATCTCTATAAGTACGAACGTCAGAGTCTACGGCTGCAGCTGCTGGTGGTATGCAAACACTACCTATATCTTTCGCTTATGTACACCTTGACTGTAAGGTGAAATGCCCTGTACAAGAACACCTACCTATACAGGTGTAGGTAAAGTTCACTTCTGCAGAGTGTATTGCCATCGTTGATTTCAAACAACATGACTCTAAAGTATTACGTGGTGCGACTCAAGTTTGCGTATAGACCTTTTCTGATACAAAGATGTCGCACAACAGGAAATAACAATGGGTTTGGTATCTAGGCTTACTTACAAATAAAATAAAAATAAATCGAAAGAATGTCCACGTGGAATCGACTTGAAATCCAGCCGTGATTTCCACGTAAAATCCTCGTGAAATCCTAGTGGACAAGTCTACGTGGAATGAAACAAATAAAAGTGCTTGTTTCACTTCCTATCATCCTAAAAAGAAATCTGACGTTATTCTTTCACAATTGCTTTACTTGTTTTTTATTAACAAGGTTATGATTATACCATCAATACTAGTTATAGATTTGTTTTCAGGAGCCATAAACAATGAAACATTTTCTTTTAGAGATTCTCTAGTTTCAGTGCTACCACAAAAATATTTTTGCCAACATAAAACTTTCCACGTAGATTCTACGTGGAATTGACGAGGAATGGACATAGAGTTTATGTGGAATCCACATGGAACTACGTTGAATTGACATGAAATCTACGCGGAATCCACGTGGAATCAATGCGGACAATTCCACGTAGACAACTGGGACGCAGCCAAAAAAAAAATTAAGTTTTTTTTCAAGGAACACCTCTCAAATCAATTTTTTTCAATCCTATGTACCGTCAGAAACAAGGGAGAATCGTGTACCATAAATAAAGTTTTTGTGACACAGTTATTTACTGTTTTCCCGCAATTGTTTAAACAAATAAGGAAAAAAATTTTTTTGTATCAAACAAATTGTTCTCTCACGAAATAAGCTATTCTAATACTAAAAAGTCTCTTGAATTTTTTTTAAACAAAACCTTATCACGTGCGTTTTTGCATTAGTAATCAAAAGATACATACTGCTTGCATTTAATTCGTACTATTGAATGACAAAAATATCAAAACTAAATAAGAAAGAATAATTATGTAAGGTTACAGTGGCATGCTTCGTTCATTCTAAGTAATATAAATTTTGTAAATAGTATATATGTATTGTAACGGATGATGTACAGGTTCATGGTAATGGGGGAGCAAAGAGTCGGGAGTAGGGAATTTGCCGATGGATGGAGTCCCGGTAAATCCGTAAAAAATAAATTAAATTTCGAAGTAATTGTGAATGGTCGCGCCAAAAAGGCGAGGCCGACAAGGCTTGAACCGAACGACTAAGGATTCGCGAAACTTTACGCTGACCGTTTAGCCACGACCGCCGCATAGTGGAAAAAAACTTTAGAAAAACATCTGCCTTGACCACAAATCTCAACCGATTTCAAATTTTTTTTTTTTTTAATTTTCGTCAGATGATTGTCTAAAACGTATTACTGCAACTTTTTCAATTATGATGGATCATAACCTCAAAAAAAATGTGGGAAGTTAAAAATTTTACAATCTCTATGTAAAAATTTTGAAAACAGGTACATGTGGTATAGATATCATATGCAATTGATTTAAAATAGTTCTAATTGCCATTTTTCAACATAATACTGTATTTATTCGTCAACATAACCTAAAAAAAAGTTTTAATCCTTTGTTAAAAAAAAATTTACATTTACCACAAATTACGATCCATTTTAATTTTTTTTTTTCTAAATACTTGTTAGACAATTCTCTTCAACTTATTATTATCATTTTTCCAATTATGATGAGACATAACCTCAAAAAAAGTGTGAAAAATTAAAAATTTCACAAATTCTATCTAAATTTTTTGACAAAAGTTGTATATGGTACATTTATCATGAGTTTTTGATAGAAAATAATTTAAATGGTTTTTTCAACTAAATATCGCATTTAATCGTAGACATAACCCCAAAAAGATCATTTTTTTTTTTTTTTAATTGGCATTTACCACATATTTCAACAGACTAAAAAAATGGTTTTATCTTTTAGTACCTGTTAGTCTATTCTCTTAACCGCATTACTAAGACTTTTTTAATCATGATCGGACATAACCTCAAAAAAATGGACAAAGTTCAAAAACTACACAATTTTTAAGTACAATTTTGAAAAGCAGGTCTGCGTGATACATTTATTATTAGTTTTGAAGAGAGGATAGGTTAAGTAGCTATTTTCTCATTTAATACAGTTTTTGATTTGTCAATATCACCTAAAAAAATAATACTGATCCATTTATCCTGTTATACCCTCGGTATCCCATGCCCCCAAGTTTGCACAAAATTTAGGTGCATGGTGGCGATATTATGAAATATTTTGAATTTCCGATTGGCTGCTATTCTAATGAACTCTTAGAGTGCAATAATAAAGTTTTCCAAAAAACGAGATTAGAAAATTGTAGGATGCATAATAGGAAATCATCAAACGAAGATATAATATATCACCTCCTAGTATTGTCGGATCCTTTAATAACATCAAAACGGATAAGAGACGATAAAGTAACCAAAGAACTGACTTAAGAAGCTAAAGGTCTTCTTTAAATCTATCCGAGTAGTTAACAATCAGTGATAAAAGTATATTCATATGATAATATAATAATCAGATTTTTGTATCACAGCGGTAATATTCTAAAAAAGTTTTGAACGTAACCAAACAGGAAGAAGAAATCTCATTTAACTGATGAAAAAAATAAACGTGTACTTCTTTTTAAGTACCTTTCAAAATTACTTTAAATGTTTGTACGATTTCCATAGAGATATTAGTAATAGAGTAGGGGAGTGGGCTAAAATCGTGTCCTGTCGGTAGAAAGAGAGAGTAAATGAAATGACCCTCTATATATAGGTATGTTCCTATTATATGTTTGGTATAACTCACTTATTTGCTGCAGGTCATCTCATACTTTGTCTTTCTCTTCCAACGAGACATTTCCACTAATGCTTTAGATGCCAACTCCGCTACTCTATTAGTAATATCTCTATGACGATTTCACTCGAACGAAATTTTACTTGGTATCATAATTAAAATAGTCCTAATAAGAGGCTATGTTTCATAACGATTTAAAATTTTCTTGTAAAATTATCGGAAGAATTATCTTACGAGTACTTAAGAAAAAAAAAA
The DNA here is from genome assembly GCA_030522625.1 of Copidosoma aretas. Classification (NCBI taxonomy): domain Eukaryota; kingdom Metazoa; phylum Arthropoda; class Insecta; order Hymenoptera; family Encyrtidae; genus Copidosoma; species Copidosoma aretas. The sequence continues at coordinate 7,305 of JAPYYV010008798.1, read as the reverse complement.
GATTTGTAATCAATTTAAATTTATGGTCAAGCCGACTATATTCTAAAATGAAAAGTGAATTGTTTTTTCAGGTGATATTGACAAATCAAAAAGTATATTAAGTGAGAAAATAGCTACTGTAACCATCCTCTCTTTAAAACTAATAATGAATGTATCACACAGACCTGCTTTTCAAAATTTTACTTAAAAATTGTTTAATTTTTGAACTTTTTCCATTTTTTTTAGGTTATGTCCGATCATAATTAAACAAGTCGTAGTCATGCGGTTAAGAAAATAGACTAGCAGGTATTAAAAGAAAAAAACATTTTTTTAATCAGTTGAAGAATGTGGTAAATGCCAACTTGAAAAAAAAAAAAATTTATATGATCTTTTTGGGGGTTATGTCTACGAATAAAAACGATATTTAGCTTAAAAACCATTAAAATTTTTTCCATCAGGAACTCATGATAAATGTACCCTACACACCTTTTGTCAAAAAATTTAGATAGAATTTGTAAAATTTTTAATTTTTTACACTTTTTCGAGGTTATGTTTCATCATAATTGACAAAATGATGATAATAATTTCAAGAGAATTGTCTGACAAGTATTTAGAAAAAAGAAAATTAAAATGGATCGTAATTGGTGTTAAATGTAAGTTTTTTTTAAACAAAGGATTAAAACTTTTTTTTAGGTTATGTTGACGAATAAATACAGTATTATGTTGAAAAATGGCAATTGGAACTATTTTAAATCAATTGCATATGATATTTATACCACATGTACCTATATCAAAATTTTTACGTAGAGATTGTGAAATTTCCAACTTCCCACATTTTTTTTGAGATTATAATCTATAATATTTGAAAAGTTGCAGTGATTTGTTTAAGACAATCATTTAACGGAGATTTAGAAAAAAAAAAATTTTAAATCGGTTAAGAATTGTAAAAGAAATTTTTTTTCCGAAAAAATTCATTATTTTTAACACACTTTTCACTTTTGTAGGTTATGTTACTATAAACTATCAGTTAGTCTGTTTTACTCTAGCTGGAATAATTATTGTTAGATAAGTTTTTAATTTGAACCCTATAGACATCTTTTTTTTAAAGAAAAAAGCACCATTATGCAATTTTCTATAGTTTACTATTTTTTTGAAGTTATCTTGGATTATAATAAAAAATGTCGCAACTGTACAGTGAAGCCCATTATATTAAGATTACAAAAAAAAAAAATTGTTAAAATCGGTCAAGATTTGTCGTGAAGGTCGATATTTTTCCAAAAAAAATCATTATTTTGAACATATTTTTCATTTTTGTAGGTAATGGCACCATTAACTATTGATTAGTCTGTTTTACTTAAGCTGAAGTAATTATAGTTGGATTTGATTTTAATTCAATCCCTAAAAACATCTTTTTCGTAAAGAAAAAAGCACGATTTTGCGATTCGCTATAGTTTAATATTTTTTTGGGGGTAAGGATGGACCTAAATCAAAAAAGTTGCAATCATACAGTAAAGCTCATTACCTTACGAGTTTTTAAAAAAGAAATTTGTTTAAATCGGTCAAGATTTGTAGTAAGGGCAGATATTTTTCCAAAAAAAAATATTATTCAAATCATATTTCTCATTTTTGGAGGTTATGGCACCATAAACAATTGATTAGTCTGTTTTACTTTAGCTGGAATAATTATAGTTAGATTAGTATTTAATTTAAACCCTGAAAACATATTTTTTCTAAAGAAAAAGGCAAGATTTGGCAATTTTCTGCAGTACATTTTTTTTCGACTTTGTGTTGGATCTAAATTAAAAATGTCGCGACCATACAGTATAGCCTATTACCTTACAAGTATTAAAAAAAAATATTTGTCAAAAGCAGTTGAGATTTGTAGTAAGGGCAGATTTTTTATTAAAAATAAGTGCTTTTTTCTTACTTTGCGTCGGCTTGGTTCCATATAGGGTATGTCAGCAAGCAAGAAATCTGGCGAGCACTAGCTACCTGCATCAGCACGAACTTAACCAAACATGGAAGAACGACCGTTTTTGGTCAATTTCGCGAAATTTTTGCCAGTGAAGCTAACTAATGACTAATAAGGCCCCTCCAGATCAGAAACTTGTATAGGCTGCCTGGCTAGCAAGAAGGGGCCTAGCTAGGCTGCCACGATAGGGCGTACCTTAGCATAATAACGGGTCATGAGGTGGGCGCTAAGGCTGCAGTATTACGAATGGGTAATAGAGCGTGCAGGATAGAATTGTCCCTATAAGTCGTGTTAAGTCCATTGTGCTGCAGGGGCCCAATTTAACAACTTGTCCACAAATTTAAAACGAGAGAAGATAGTTTGATACTTGTGATCAATTTTGTCCGGAGGAAAAAAATCACGCAAGCCAACGAATAGACAGATTGAAAATGTCGAGCAGCTGTTTTGTTAATTCTCTCACCAAGAGAAAGCATCGTCTTAAGTTGGGACAAGGCTTACAAAGTTATGCATTAGGTCCTGGGATAAACCTATTGCGCTGCAGGACGGACTTAACGTGGCAGCATATGACAAGTATTATTACTCGAGGGCAATACTATTCTGCAGCTTTCATTCTTTACCATGTAACTGCAGCCTAATGAGTGCCTAAGGTATCGTAAGGTAAGTGCGTAAGGTATCCTCTATCTTATTTTCCCAAGAGGCTAGGGATGGGCGATACTCAAAAAAAGTATCGATAATTGAAGTATTGAAAATTTGATACCTTGAAAAGTGTTAGTATTAAAGTGTCGATTCTTTTGGAAAATTATCATATGATATTGAAGAATCGGCGAAAAATTGGGATACAGAAAAATTTTCATAAAAAAGTAAAATAGGATGTAAAATGCTCATATTTTGCTTTTTTAAATAATTTCTGATTTTCTAGTGGAAGAGAATGTAAAAATAGTAGCATATCTAACTTATAAGCACTAAGCTTGTTTCGATCATCAGTCTTGAATTGATCCGCCACCAAAAATATTCGTTTCGATGGAACAGAAGTACTTATCTAAAATCATTAAATATCTTGAGGCTAACCTTTTTCAAGAGAAGAACATTTCTTCCCTGAATTTCCTGAACTCAAATATATCAACTTTGTCTATTAATTATTTATATTGCTTACGATTTTTACTCTATACTTCATAAAAAAGTATCGAAGAATCGTCCTTTTAAAGTATTATCAACAGTATCCATACTTTAAAAAAAGTATCGTTATGGTATCGAAGTATCAGGTAGTATTACCCATCCATACAAGTGGCTATTTTAAATGACGCGACACTCGAGTGTGTTGTTTAGTTGCTTGCACTAAATAGTTTTACACGCCACGGACACGTGGACGTAAACGAACGCAAGCAGACGCGGTTGTGTAGCCACGGCCTAAATACGGCCTAAGACACCGTGAGGTCTGTAAAAGTATAAGAGAGGTCTCGTTTCAACTGACAAATACAACTTCCCTCTCACTCTTACGGTGTCTTGTGAACTATCCCGATTCAGCAGGGTCCTATTTTGCATACGTCTGAACGATACTTTAGGCCGCGGTTACATGGTGGTGGAAATAGCCCGCGCAACGTCACAGCGGAAAAGTAAGTCATCTGACCTCTCTCTCACTCTCAAAGACTAAGCAGCTCCACTGTAAGAATCCCGCCCAGATAATAGTACATCAAAGTGGAACAGAAAGGCTGCAGCACGACAGCAGCCAATAAGGCCTTAGCATTCCAGCAGCCAATACTTGATTTTGTATATTAGGTACAACTTTTTAATAGCCATGTGTGATTGTTGGCAATAAAACTATTACCCTGCAAGCCATAAGACTGCGGATGTGAATAGATAATATTATAGTGAGTTTAATAAACACTTAGAAGATATATTTTTTCAATTGCGCCGTTACGCTTAGCTTTGTTTCGCTCCATGTGCACGATAGACTATTTTTCAAGCGGGAGCAGAACGCGTTACTCGTGAAAATGATGGTTGGAGATTCCTTTTCTCTTTTCGCTGTGACGTTTCGCTGGCTATTTTAGCTCCATGTATATCACGGCCCAAGGCCTTAGGCTGAAGTCACATTGAGCCACGAATGGACAAATGACGATTAGACGAATGCATAAGACACTGTAAGAGCGAGAGAGAGGTCTGGACGAATAGACCTCTCTCTCGCTCTCATAGAGTCTAATGGCATTCGTCATTCGTCTTCCGTCCATTCGTCCCTCGTGTGTCTTCGGCCTTAGGCACATAGAGCAGAATAACGAATAACAAATGCATATTATGCATAAACAGCTATCTCAAATCGGTCACTTATCCAGTTAAAACTGTATGCTAAAGTTATTTATGTACCGTATATTGAGCTATGAGCAGAATAGTCCATTAGACACCGTAAGAGTGAGCGAGAGGAGATATACGTCCGCATAAACGAAACCTCTTTCCTACTCTCGCAGTGTCTTATTGACTATTCTGATTCGGCAAGGTTTTATTCAACGCTAGTGTGACTAAGGCCTTAGGCCTTGATTATATGGTGCAAAAATAGCCTGCGGAACGCCACTACAGAACAATTTGAGCCTATAAGTGCCAGAGAGAGGTCAGCAGTCTTCTTGCTCGCACTTATGGGCTTTAATCATTCCGCAGTGACGTTCGGCAGGCTATTTGTGCGCCATGGAATCGGGGCATTAAACAGCGTTCAGCTGTAGGCGGAATAGGACCTTATGGAATCAGAATAGCCCATAAGACACCGTAAAAATGAGAGAGAGATTTAATTCGTTATCACAAACGAAATCCCTCTCCCTCTCTCTCCCTCTCTCCCACGGTAACTAATAGGCTATTCTGATTTCGCAAGGTTCTATTCCGTTCACGCGTTAGCACGGCATTAGTTAGTTAAAATTTTTTTTTATGCAGTTTTTGGAATAAATTTCATTCACAAAAAATCTCTGAAAAATTTTTACTGCTAAATTTATTTGGTAAAATATAAATGATGTTTTGTTATACTGATTTTCAGTTAATTTTCTGAAAAAATACGTCTATCTCTGGTAAATATATATTAGCTTTTTCTTCAGTTTAATCTCCATTTTGCAGTTTTAATCAAGTGACTCGATTAAATAGTTGTTAAATTAATCAGACTCAAAAATTTATTATGTTTTTAATGATGTTTTATTTTGTTTAATTAGTAACTTTTGTCTCTGAGGTTAGTTGGCAAAAGCTTCATGTGAAAATTTAATTTTTAATGGAGTATTTGATAAGTTTTTTTCTATATTTTAATTTGTATTGATCGTTCTTATGATATCAAGAGCAATCTATATTAAAAGTCAGAAAGTACATAACTAATAGACAACTTAAACAAAATACAGAAAATAGATCCACTATTCAAAGACCAAGATAATTTTATCAGATTTAAAAATAAGCAATTTTAATAAAATTAGAAAACAAGTTTCAAGAAAAAATACGATCGTTGTACCTGAAGATTCAGTTTTATTTATAATGTACTAACTTGAACTTATAAATAACTGTTGTTAGCATTAAAAATTATAACCTATACTTAAATTGCAGCATTGTTTTTAACTATTTTACAAAAGATAGAGTGTGTGACTAACATTGAACGCGTAATTCCCTGTAATTACAAAATGTTAGTACATTCTTTAATAATGTTTGCCTGCATATATGTTTAACAGAGATTGCAAAAATTTTACAACGTCATAAAGAAAAAAATACATTCGAACTTTTAATTAATTGGGGGTAAGTAAGTGAGAATATTATTACTCTTGACCAATTGTGGCCCAACTCTCAAATAGTGCATGTATAATATTGTAGCGTGGGGAAATCCACAGTAATATTTTTTTCTTTGGAAGAATCTGTCGCTTTCAATTCTCAAGTAACAAACAGATGATAAGTATGCAGAACATGATTTTATTATCTTCTTTTAACTGATAAACTGACGCTCTAGCGCCTGCAGCGGTGACGAAGCGCTGAAAGAATGATGTACTATGAGTGGCATGCCGGCGCGGCGCCGTGAGCTATGCGACAATTTTTACCGCTGCCTTTGAGTGTTTAGTTGAGCGCAACAAACAAACTATCGCATTAGGCTAAATGACCAATGCGTACCGCTGCGCTTGAGTCAATTGTTAACCAATATTGAAACCCATGCAACTGCATACGCATATATAATATATATATATATATATGGGTGTACATGTGTCTTAATTTTTCCCCATTACTAAACACGAAAACTGGGAACAGTATGCTGTTTTTTTTTATTAGCAAGCTATTAATGTTCCATATTAAGTTTTGCGACGATGCAAACTTACTAAGTAATGCAATATGTAATTAAATTCTTACTAGATAATTCAGGTCAAATCACCCTACGAGGCATATGCAAAGGCACGCAAACCAAGCTGCAATGTATACATGCCCTCCGGCACTTTTGCTCTGGTTTGGCGATGTGTACCACACACTTTCCTATCAGCTTGGTGCGCTAAAACCAGCATACTAGTCGTGGTAACTAACCCATTGAACCCGCCAGAGGATGTGTTTGGCGAATATATTATAATTCTGTACATTTTAAAAACTATGTGAGGAAAAACGGAAGGCGATAAGAATGACTTGGAAATCCCTCCCCTCTATCTACAGCAATAGAGCCGGACACTATTTGACCATAAGTCATTGGAACCTTCTAGAATCTTTGCCACCCAGCTCTCTTGCATTCTTGTCAGCGAGCAATAAGCCCAACTTGTATAGAAGCAAGCGTTTCTGAAGCTCGAGCAGGCTTGCTGTCCAGTCAGTTTAAGGTCCTGACTCTGCCGGGATGACTCCGCTCATAGTCTTCGTGCATCCAAACTCTGCGGGGATGATTCCACTCAGAGCTTTTGCGCCCACTCTCTTGCTGACAAATCGTGTACCCGAATAAACTCAATAAGAGTAAGTAAAAATAAATTACCCTAAGTTTTCTTTTCTTTCCTCGTAATAGGCACGTACGGGATAGCGGGACAACACCTTCGGGGACAGATTTCCAACAGGTGTTACGCCGCATAACATTTTGCACCAGTCGTACCAGTTGTCCTAAATATTTCTCCACCCTTTCTCATTTCACTATGATCAAATGCTACTGAGTAAGTGTCTAAAAGCAAAACTTGTCCGTAGTATATCATCTACAGTGACAAATAGTAGATTACGATACAAGGCCAGAAAGTTGGATTTCCGGGCGTGCGATGGTTTGACGGCCGAGGTGAAGCCGAGGCCGTTAAATTGCACGCCAGTGAATCCAACTTTTTGGCCGAGTGTCGTATAGTACTTTTTTTCACTCCCCCCCTCGAAAGTACGCTAATATGTAAAGATAATTATAAATG
>JAPYYV010008797.1:0-12368 GCA_030522625.1 Copidosoma aretas | reverse complement strand
TACCTACGGACGTAGTGTATTTATTTTTAGGCTTTATTGTAAACTAAGTACATATAGCCTTACTCGTATGAGGCACATTTTAACATTACATATTACATTCGCAGTATCGTGTACATTTTTTACGTGGTTAATGTTACATATATTGAGTACAATCGTTTTGTCGCAGTATTATTAACATTTTTATTTTATCGGTAACGGTTTATTACATTATTGGTGCAGTGAGGTACTTTTTATAAATAGCTCGCAGAGTGAAGTGTTTATACAGTCGGTTTCAAGGATACTTTTCCCGATGAAAACACGAATAGTTTGTACCGGGTTTGGGATCCCTGGTTTGTACAGTATACTTGATTTAATTAGTTAAGCGGGAAATTTGAATATTTAATTCCTACTGGCTGGTTCCTTAATATAACCTCTCTCACTGGTGAATTTCATACTTCTTGCTTAACGAATTGAACCACGTTTACTGTACCTCGAACCAAACTATTGTATACTTGCAAAGCTCAGTGGCTAAAGTTAGAAGAGCGCTTGTTCTGGAATCTGGTGGTCCGGTGTTCGAGTCCCGATTTCAACCAATTTGTCGGGTATACCTCTATGGTTTTATCTCTTTATATTTCCTTATCACTGTAATAGCCCCTATAGTCAGTTTGGTGTAATGCTACCTTGGCATTAGTATTGATAGCAAGGAACAACGGTGCCTGGATCTGCGGTACAATACCGTTAGAGCAGTAATCGAGAACAGTGCCTCGAAATTTTCCATCAAGTATACATATTCAAATTTATAACGCAAATATTTAATATGGCATACCGAAGTCACAACCCCAAATGACCCAAGCCTATATGAACAATACAAAGAGAACAAACTACTCATTGTTTTCAGACCCATTTTCCATTAATTAGTTTGTGTTACAGCTATATAAGTATTATGCATTGGTTGCGAATCCATTAGTTTTATTCAGCATCTCGCTTATGAGCTCAACTACTTTGTGTTCATTTCTATTTAACCATTCACCCTTTTTATTAGATTCCTCTATGCCTTTGTTAGCTGCGTCTTCGAAATACGTCATGAATTTCGATCTCTTGAGCTGAAAAGTACATTGAAAATTAAGGAATCATTTTTATTGCGAGTGGTTTTACACTTACTTTTTCTCGTTGAGATTTTGATGTTATTTTCTTCGCGAGTTCTTCATATATATGTTCTAACATCAATTTACTGCAACATTTTATAAATACAACATCAAATACGTATTAGTTGAAAAAACATATTTAAGTCAAGTGTCATACCTTTGTATGGTTTGAGTTACGGGTATGTCCTCGATTAATAAATCAAGAATTGTATCCAATGAGTTTTGTACTAGCATGACATGAAGAAACCTTATTGATGTAATCAATGATTGGTTTTTTAGTACATTAAAATATCGTTTTATAAGAAGTTTTTCTTTGCTACATCCTATAATATAAAATAGCTCATCTTTTAAATGAACATTAGAAGCTCTAGATTCATTATTGAAAATCGTATATAATCCGGCAAAATGTGCAAACTGTTGAGGACCATAGCATAATATGGTCGCCTTCAAACTTGGAGCGATGCTAAAATAAATTTGGAGCATTATTATTTATGCAGTGTTAAATTTGGTCCCAAGTATACAGAATAAAAAATTACTAATAATTATTTGGATCCAACAGCCACGACGTAAATGTTTCCAGTGATTTCTGTTTACATAATTTGCTGCCCGTTTTACAAGCCACAGATAAAACCCTTTCCCTACAGTATTTCGTGAAACCATCATCTTTGTTATTTTCTTCGAACCTAAGGGTTTCAACCATTTTATGGGTTGTTTCCGATGCATATTCCTATGAACAGAATAAATACAAAATGTTTATCAATCAAACTATAATAAAATTCACGGTAAGTACAATATGCTATTTATGTATACCTACCTGAAATTTCGGGTAGCTTTCTGTGTTAATTAGTTGATTGTTTAACCACTCTAGTACAATTAAACCTGGATACCATGCAAGACAATTTGTTTCATCTTTCAAGTAGTGGTACAATCGCAAAAGAATAGACCAGTCCAATTTGTCCTGTCTTGCTAATAAGAAAGCATCATTCAACAACTGGACGCGATTAAATAAATGAATCGTCTCACGCTTCGGAGACATAAGGTGGTTAATAATAAGTTCCCAATTCTTTTCATCATAATTTACAACATAAAAACCTACAAGAGTATAATTGTTACCTATTTCAATAATTTCTTACATAATAAGTAAATTGTACATTCATATTATGAATATTATACATACCAGTAAATTGTTTATTTACAATAATCCAATCTTTAGGTTTGATATCAGTATAGACGGTCATAGAACTATTTGTTAACCAATATTCCACCGAAGTATTTTCGAAATCTGAGTTTTCCTTACTGGCATAGTTGATGGGAATATGCCATTTATGAATGTCACTTCTTTCTTTGGAACTCACTTCGTTGGCCAGAAAACGTGTTTGATGAAATTCCGTCTTGTTAGTCAAATAATCTCTTTTTACGCTAACGATTGGATACCCTTTTGAATTGAGCCAAGAGTCTAGAATTGGTTTTATTTGTAAATCGATGTTTTCGACATCCAAAACTTCTTGAATCGCTTGGTAAAAGTCTTCTGAATCAACACTTTTGATATATCTATAAAAAAACCAAAATTATATTATTTTTTTCCAAAAAGTACCAGGTATATCTAGCTAATAACTTACGACTTTTCCAAATAGTTTTGTAATCCTTTCTTGAATACTGGTTCTGTAAGTATATGTTGTATCATACGCACAACAAATGCACCTAATGATTGAAAAATATCATTTTTCTTATAATTTCTTCAAATATGGTAATCAATATAATATGGGCTAACAATAAAAAGAATGTTATTATTACACACCTCTTTCATACACATCATCCCTTAGCTCTACAGTTGGATAACCATTTTGTACAATAGCATTTTCTTTCCAATCACGAATATATATATTTAAACCGTCAAGGTATGATATGGGTAAGAGATTTACAATAAAGTGATTTATAGCTGCTAATTGAGGCTCCACCTAAAATTCACGTTTAATTAGCCGATGTGGTTTTTTCAAATGTGACTTGCCAAAAAACAACAATCAAAAATAAGTTTTATACCTTTTCAAGAATGTAATAAGCTACATATGATGAAATGCTTTCACTAAGCCAAATGTATTTCCATGACTTTGGAGTGGCAATGTTTCCAAACCATTGATGTGTTATTTCATGAGCTATATTTATTGCATTTTTAACATATTCCACGGAGTTTTTTGGTTGAAGTAGCATCTCTGAACTGTATTAACAATCGTTTTATGTTAAGTTGCCACACAAAAAAAATAGTTTACACAAAATTATTTTACCCATAAATTATCAAGCCCCAATTTTCCATTCCAATTCCCCACGGAAATGGCAGGACGACTAAATCCAACTTTCCGATTTTGTAGGTAATATTTGTGAATTTCTCCAGTTCCGTCAGAACCTTTTGCCCTGAATTCAATCCTAAATCAGCATGCCGAAGTAGTTTTGGTGCGCTCCATACGGTAAAATTTTTAGCATCGTTGCTTCTGCTTTTAAAATCAGAAACAACAAAAGCTAATAAATAAACTGGCATCGGTGGGGTCTTTTGAAATACTGACGCAGCTATTGAACCAAGATGCCTTATATTTTTAATTGGCATGTTTGAAAGGGCTACGTAATTTCTATTGTGATTTATCGTAACTTCGAAGGTGGCCTTGTAATTTGGTTCGTCAAAACAAGGTAGAACGTAGCGGGCATACGACGGTTGAAAATAAGTTGCGATATAAGCTCTGAAATTAAATAATGGCCCGATTACTTGATCACTCTATTTTTGTATATATAATCCTAAAGATGCAACTTACACTTTCTTTTTTCTTCCCTTCAAATATGATCTTGAAAACATACCGGTTGCTGATTCTCTGGAAATACTTCCAATGTAAGTAATTCTTAAAAAGAGTTTACCTTTTGGAAATTCATTACAAGATTTTGAAAAGTGTACAAGTTCCTTTTCTGGTTCAAAATTCACAGTAAAATCATCAATATGAACTTCATTTACTGTTCTTATAGTACAATTTTCACGATCAAATAACAGTTCCTTAGAATGCAACGTGATATTTTTCACAGCCTTTGTGACTTCTAGCTCTATTTCTACAACACTTTTAAATACTGGATTCTTTTCAAAGTATTGTCCAATGAAGTAAGGTGTTATCATCAAATTGTAATTCATAGGCTGCACATCTACGTTTAACATACAGTTGTCATCCACTGATGTATTTTCAGGTTTGGTTCCGTACGAATATGCCTGAATACCCAAGCAGCAAACGGCGACCAAACCTTTGATGACTATGGTCAACATTTTCAGCTGTATTCGTTGTTGCTGTAAATATGAATAAATTTTTTATTTTACCGCATCTACGCATATATAATTTTATGAAAAATCGTGTTTTAAAGGAGAAAACATTTTTTTATTTAGTTTTTTGAATGCATCTTAAACTAATCCAATTTTCTTTTAAACATCATATAGATGATGGGAAATATGTCGGTCATCCTAAAAATGCATGTGCCTCATTGTTTTGGACAATTTTTAAATTAAAAAAATTAATTTTTAGTTTAAAACGTTAATTTTGTTTTTCTACTGCTTTGTCCAGCTAGTAATAAGTGAAGATATTTCTCTGCTTCTTAATTTTTGTGTGAAAATATATCGTCAGCAGATAAAAAGATGTAATTAATACTTTTAAAAAGACCCGTTAACTAAAAAAATTTTAAACTCCTTATTAGTTACCGATGATCGAAACTCAATTCCTGAATTCCTGAATTTTCATCATAATTGATCAAATTTTGTACAAATCTCTAAGTTATCTGACAAATCGGAATACGTTTACTATAAACAAAACTTGGAGGATTTCTACTTGAATTTGAAACGATCAAATCACCTCTCGAAGTTCCAAACCATGTTAAATACCAGGCAAATTTTTGAAAATAAGGCACTTCAACATTCATGTATAATGTAGTCTCTTCCCGAATCAAAAAGAGTTATGGTGTATGGATGATTGGATGCATATAATGGATCCATTCCGGGCCCATTGTGTTCGCAGTGTTGGATCAGTAATGGATCCATTTTGGCTACGGTACTGAAGGATGTATCATGTGATACTTATACCTATAGGTATATTAAATCATGTACTAATATCTCAAGCAGACTACACTACAGTCTAGTTTGATTGATCCGTTTTTATTTTTATGCATATTTAGGAAATAAATTAATTATCAAAGCATTTGGATTCGGAAAACATCATAAACGGTAAAGAAGCACAAACCAAACAGTTTCCATGTCAAGTGTGCATACAATTGGGAAGTTGCATAAAAAAAAACTATTTGGTCCGTCGCGTACTAAACATTAAAGAGGTTGACTATCTTAAGGAATTTAACAGACAGTTTTTGATGAAACTTAGTATACAGGTCAGTAAAGTGATAAATGTAGTTCATTTAAAGTTTCAAGATCCCTGGTTCTCTCTAAACCCAGAAATCAATGAAACAAATTGTTCGACTATAAGATGGCCTCTTAAGGAAAACCGTGAAAAACTGCTACTTAATCATAAAATCGTGATATAATTAACAGACAGATTTTGATAAAATTGCAGCCAATAGTGAATTAATACGTGGTGAATGTGTATGTAAAATAATCACATCGAATAGTTCCTCGTGAGCAAATTATTCCGAAGCGTAAATAAAACTTCAATCGCCACATGCGCGTGCATTTCTAACCTAAAAGAGGCAAAAAGTCGGAGTCAAATTAGTGCAGATTCACCTAACCTCTTGTACGTGCCTGGCCGAGTATACCTATATATATACTATATGTATAGTAGCTGAAAAGAATTGATTTCAAACAGATATCTAACCATCCCATGAACCCTTACAGGCACCCAATAAATGTTATTAGAGCTGCAAAATATTCCTAGGGTTTTCAATTTTACGCTCCATCGACTTGTATCCAGATCTTGTAGATAGTTTTCGTACACTACGGATTTTAATATACAACACGTTAATTGCCCAAAATTTAAAACCTCAATAACACTTTTTTCACAATTTCCCAAGTTCCATAAAATTTAAGCAAATATATTTTCATATGAAAAATGCCCTATATTTCCAATTTCATCAATATGTTGTAGGTTACTCAGTATACTGAACAAAATCTTCTAGAATTTCAACTTAACACGCCACCGTCGTTTCCGCTGACACTATTTATAGTGGGCTGCAATGCCAAAACAACAGTACTTATGCCCTGCTGTTTTGGCATTGCTCGTCTGCTAAAGTTGCATTGCCGTAACTTACAGACAAAAGAGCATAAAAAATGAGATTCTTTTATTGTTATGACAATATATGTATTGGAAAGTATTTGTACACAAATGCGTCGAATGTCGAAAATAAATAATTTGCATTTTATTTTTATTGAGTCACAACTTAACCAAAAAATGCGCATTCAAAATTTGTATACAACAAAATATATGGTTCACAAATAATTCACATCTCCATGCCAATGATTAAGAGTGTTGTTACAAAATTCACTGATTATAGAAATTTCTGAAACTTAGTGTCCTAATTTCTTATACTACTATATACATAGGCTTTTAAGATTTTATCAAGTTTGCACGTATCGTTTTAAAGATATAAAGCTTCAAAGTTGGACTCTTTAACATGGGAAGTATAGGCTCACCCCGCGGAAACGAGACGTTGTTATCGATTTAAATAAAACCGCTTTATAGATTAATTCAAAAAACTCTAATGTTTACTTTTGATATCTGTAGGAATAATATACTCAAATTTATTGCAGATCATTAGCACGTGACGTTTTTTAAATGTCCTAATTTTTGTAAGACTTGCAATGCTTTTAGTGTATTTATACAGTGGCAAAGTTGGCCTTAACTTTTTAGACTTTATCGAAATTTCATAATATTGATTGTGATATTCTTATTTATAAGCCATTTAGGACATTATAATTTAAATTAACGTAGGGAAACAATAATTAATGTTAAAAATATTTATAACCCATAAATTCATATGGGTTGAGAACAACTGCACGAGAACAACTACCTTAAAACTGCATGCTCTTCACAAATGGCTTGGTTCGCAAGTTCTTTTGGCTGCGTATCAGTCTGTAGGTTACGGCAATGCAACTTTAGCAGACGAACAATTCAAAAACAGCAGGGCAGACTACTACTTTGGTATTACAACCCACTACGAGTGTTAGCACTACTGAAACGGTGGTAGCGTGTTCAGTCGAAATTGTAGAAGATTTTTTTCAGTGATAGTACCTTGAAGCAATGAGCTACTGTTGTAAGGGTACAAGTGTAAGATTTTTAACTTATTTTAATGTAGACCTGTTACGGCAACTGCTTCAGTTGTGCTTCGTCACCGCCTATGATGTTTTCGTAACTCAAAACAGTGACACATAAAGCACATGAAAACTTCAAGTTAATCATCTTCAAAAGCTCAAGTTTTGTGCTGAAAAAAACGAGAAAAAAACAGAATGTTATAAAATTTTGCTCTAAACGTCAAACTGAGAAGTTTGAAAATTCAAACGTTAATGGACATGCATAATTATATTACAGCACGGAAATTTAACTTTTAATGACAAGTTCGTGATTAAAATAGCAATTAATAACACATTTTATCGGAATTTATCATCACGAGGATTTAGTAAAATATTGTTAATATTTTAAAACCCGGGCAAGAAAACGTTAGAACTGGATAATATATCAGTTCGTGACATAGAGCTTTACAAAGGGTGTATCATTCGAATGAAAAAAACACTCGCATTATTAAGATATGCTATTTCAATTTTAAATTATGTAAATATCAGAGGATGATTAAACCATAACTAAATGTTTAATAATGTCTTTAATGATGTTATTTACATTTTAGGCTTACTATAATTTTTGCATTAAAGTTTTGCGACAACATTTATACATAACCAGCTTGTTTAAAGTATCTTACCGATGCCAATCACTGTAGGTGGGATAAAAAACAGTGAAAAATGAGCCTTCCTTATTTCATCATGGGTGCGTACTATAACACGTAGTTATATACTTTACTGCCGAGTTAGAAGAAAATTATAAGCTCTTATACCCCAGCCTGCCACTTAAATATGTCCAGTATTTTACGTCAATGATTTAAAAAAGTAGCTATTCATCAAATATTTAATTATGAAAAACGTGAAACCTTATCTTTCAGGGCCGTGGTAATTTGGTTCTAATTTTAGGATAACAGTATCAATGAAATTAATTGTCTAGCGATATGTTATAAAGTTTTTTAAAAAACATTATGGTAATCTAACAATTATGTAATTGTGGTGAACTAATCAATTATGTTATAGCTATAGTTAAAAGTCTTATAAATCAAACAATACTCAAAGGTCTAACGCGACCGCGTGGAAAAAATTGTTTTGTTCCAGCAGATTAAACCCGATAAAACCAGTCATTTCAGTCAGAATCAATGCACCAGGTCTTGTTTTTTTTTTCTTATACTTTACATTGGCTTTGCTTAATTAAAGCCTGAAAATATGTCATTTTTGAGAGTTTTTCTGCCATGAAACGAAAATAACAATATCTATTTATAAGCCCACATTGTGACTTATCTATAAACTGTGACAGCTTAGCTGTCTTCAAGATTGTCTAAATTCTGGTATTTATTAGCGAAAATACGGATGGTAATGTATATTATGTATATACATACATCATACAGACCGCTCGAAAAGTACGGAAACTGCAAAATAACTCGACTCGCTAGAAGTGGCGTTTTTGGAAAACGTATCTGATATACAAAAGCTATTAAATTATTTAACTTTTGTGTAAAAGTTACCTTATTTTTTACACTATTCATGACTTTTAACATCATGTTAAAGTTGAAGATAATTTTTTCAAATAGTATAGAATATTTTTTTTCTCATAATTCAAAAGAAGGTGTATACAAAAACTAGTAATAATTATAAAGATACAATTAATTTTAAAAATACAGAAAATTATGAAGATATATACTTTTATCAATGAACTAAGAAGTAGGAAATCATTGTGTTGGATGCAGATTTGATAAAAACAGGATTTACTAAATTATTTGATTGTTCATAACAATATACACCAATATCGGCTTTTGCTTTTATTATTTAAGTATACGATAAATTAATTTTCTTCTTTTTAAAGCTAATTTGTATTTGAATTCTATAATTTTCAAGTAGCAAATAAAAAAAGAAATTGAATGCCATGCCCTTATGCTATATTTCATGGTCATCTTTAATAATAAGCGTTTTTATCAAAAAAATTATGTTATACTAAAATAGAAGTTAGTTAAAAATCAATCCAATATTTTGTCTGTTCCGCCATGAACAAATAGATAGACGTTACAAGTTAGATAAAAGCGTACTTATAAAAATTGGCATCTCGTGTAACTTTAAGTAATCATAAGTTAACACTATCTTAACGTCTGAAGATTAGAACGTCACAGACATACTTTTACAACCACATGGACTTGATGATTTTCGTTGGAGAAGAGAGTGGCTTAGGACACTTAGTCATTTTATGACGTGATTTTATGACTAACAAAGATGCATCATTATTTTCAAGTGTTAGGACAAGGGTTGCACTAAACCGAAAATAATATTTTTTTGATTTCTATGGAAAAAATAAATCCAAAACATATGTTGAAAAAATAAAAAATGTGATTTCAACATCTCTTGAAAGAATTTTTCTCTCAAGTGCAATAGGTGTTTTTATCGTATTTTTTCTCTAGAAATGAAAAATAATATTAGTTTCTCAATTAAATGCAACGGTCGTTGAAAAATCGATAAAAAATCTCAAAAAATAACATTTTTTTCCATTTGAGATTGTTTCCCAGCCAGAAAAATATGAAAAAACACGTCAATGTTTAATCTGTATTCGTTCAACAAGATAGCGGAATCAAATATTTTGTACCCTAATAGCTCTTCGCAGAAAAATGAATTTAAGGGTAAAAATAATTTTTTTAAAGGTCATGTTGTTCTTGAATCGTTTTTAAAAAAATTCTAATCACGGATATTTACTTTTAGTACACTCACATATTTTTCTGATTTATTCAGAAAAAAATTAGATATATTCTGGTCACTGGACGAATTATAACCATTTATGAAGTGTGAAAGGTATGTTTTTTGTTGATTTCGCCTGCCTATAGCACGGTAATACTGTTCGACTAAATTTATCTCAAAACCTCTCAAAATGTACGTGGACTATTGTAACTTAATGGTATTTGAACATTTGCACCAGCTTCCGACATTCCAACGCGTTGAAGCAAAACATGTTTGAACTATGGAGTGCCGCATCAGCTCGTGTGCGTCATTCTCAGCTGCTTTTGTCAGTATAGTACCTGTTGATAAGCACCCCACATGTGACGTGTGTTTGGCTTGATTAGAAGCAATAATTTCAGTAACATTAAAATAGTATGCGTATATTTTCATTACCCCAACATTCTTAATATATTTTATGAAAACACAAAAATTTTCTGTAAAAATTTTAATTGGTCTTTTTTGTTTCGAATGTACCATAATACGTGTATTTTGTTTATGATAAAAAAATTAGTATTTCTTATAAAAAAATATATTTGGTCCGTCAGATATATGATCAAAAAATATTTGACATATGATTTTTCTTTTTTCTCGTAAACAAAAAATGACGAAAATAGAGCACACAATACTTCAGGAGTAGAGGAGTGATGACGCCACAACGACCTAGGATCCTATATAAATTATATGTCTTTCTGACGTCATTAGCCTCCACTCCTAAATTATTATGCGCTCTATCTCCGACATATTTTCTTTGCAAGAAAAAAGGAAAAATACGTGTCTAATAGTTTTTAGTATCCGTGTGACGGAGCAATTAGATTTTTTTGTGGAAAATGCTAATTAACAGTTTTTTTAGATGTTCAACCGAGCTTTAGAAAACATACACTATTATATTTGCCAATCTCAACAGAAACTGTGGGCTGTCTCAATCCAAATTTTCGATTGTGTAGGCTACATTTGCGAATTTCTCCTATTCTATCATAACCTTTTGCCCTAAATTAAATCCTAAATTAGCATGCCGAAGGAGTTTTGGCGCACTCCATATGGTAAAATTTTTAGAATAGTTGCTTCTGCTTTTAAAATCGGAAAACAACAGAAGTTAATGAATAAACTGGTATTGGTGGGGTCTTTTGAAATACTGACGTAGCTTGTACCAACATGACAATGATAACCCCATAACCTGACTTCGGACACTTCTATTTAAAATATCTTCTTAAGTATTTCGTTCGTGAATGTACGTACATTCAAATTTCATAGAGAAGTTGGTTATTTCAACTATAGTTCATTACTTTTTGGTTTAAAAAATATCCCCAACTTCCGGTCAAAAATACGAATCTGCCATAGAGCCTATGTTAAAGTTCTAATTTTCAACAAGCTTTTTATCGCCCTTTTACATGTGAACATGGTCTGAAATTTTGAAAGAGTGTTCAAAGTGCAATTATAAACATATACTGAAAGTTTCATTTAATTCTGTTCAGAAACGCTTTACGCTTGAACCACCTTGAATCATTTCATAAGGTAGTTTATCAAATTGTGAATACAATCGGCTAAAGACTAAAAATAATATTCTAGAAATAGAGAAATAATACAACGTCAAAATAGGACGAGGAACCACGACTATAGACAATAAACCTAAAGAAGATAACAACGCTAGAAAATGAAGTAAGTCGTGTTCAATAATATTATGCTGCCCTCTCACGAAAAAACGAGAGTCATTCAATCATGTATCATAACACTGAGTTATTTACACTGACCGGTTTCTGAAAAATCACTAAATTTTATGGTATTTTCGGAAATTTTACATTTGCTTTTACTAATCAGTCATGATCAAATGAAGATTGATATACTAACTATTTTTTTACTGAGCTAAGCATTCGATCGATCGATACTATAAATCAAACATAGGATGAAGTATACAACCGCATACGTGGGAGCAAAAAAAATCTGTTCGCGTGATTTTTTCGAAGGCAGTTCGTGCTCGTTTTGAATATTTTTTTTTCTTTTATTGCAACAATTCGCACAAAAATAAAAGAACTGAATTTGAAAAAAAAAAAACTGCAAGAAACGAGATTATTGTAGAAATCAAGTCAACAGATCAAGTAAGTAGCACGATTGCACCACTACACTGAGAGAAGATCGGTGCAGCTGCTGACTCATAGGCAGCGCAGTCAGGCTACGGTACTGCGGAGCGAAGTGAGTACCGGAGCGGTGCACTGGGC
>JAPYYV010008796.1:0-12368 GCA_030522625.1 Copidosoma aretas | reverse complement strand
GTGCTAGCCCCCCCCCCCCCCCGCCCCCCTACTTATTAGTAGGGAAAATTCGCTTGGTTTTCCGTAATTCAAAACCGAAAAAATCATTGTTTGACTCTGCCCAACCCTCTGAGCCCCCCTACACCTTCGCAAGGTCCAACACAAGATTTTTCTGCCCCTTTGACGGCCCACCATCTCCCCACTCGCCCTAAGATCCATTTAATAACAACTTTCAAACTAACTTCAATGTAAATATTAAAGATGTAATATAAATGTATGTATCCATATTAAATCTGTTTTTTTTATTACATTGTTTCAAATGTTTCCTAAAATTATAAAAGAAAACATTAAATTTTTTGAAATATTTTTTAGGTTTTTTTAAAAATACATAATAAATTAAGAAATAATATATAATCAATATTTATTAAATTGTACAACTTTTTAACGAAGAAATTTTTTATTGTACTAATTTTCGATATTTAAATATTAGGGTGTCCGTTATTTACCGATTCGCAATTTTTTCTCAGATACTCCCTAAAATCTCTTCGTTGTATTCTAAAATGATAATTCATACCTCGAAAACCTGAAAATTTTGGATTTTCCACGTGCCCCTCGACGCATTTTGATTTCCCATCTAGAAAGCATAGGATTTTCAAATTTCAACCTTGTTTTATTTTGTTGACCACTTTAAGTATTTTTTCTGGATTTTCAAATCGAACCATTGAATTACATGTCACTTGGACTTCATTAATTAATTTTTTTCTGCTCAAAACAAGGAAGCTGAAAAAATTTCATACTGTGGATTTTTTGTTCTTCGAAGGCTTCGAAGGCCAAAATCAAACATTTTCAACATGCTCATAATGAGCTGAAAAAATAAATAAATCAAGTCCAAGTGATACGTTATTAAATGGTGTGATTTGAAAATTCAGAAAAAATACTTGACGTGGTCAAAAAAATCAAACAACGTTAAAGTTTTAAAATCCTTTGCTATTTGAATAAGAAATCAAATTGCGTCTAGGGGCACGTGTTGAATTCAAAATTTTCGGGTTTTCAGGGTATGGATTATCATTTTAGGATACAACGAAGACATTCCAGAGGGTATATAATCAGAAAGTAAGAATCGGTAGATAACTGACACCCTATTAAATATGATCATAAACATTCCTTCTTTTAAAATACTATATCTGTTTCACTTTTACGAATTTTATTTGTACCTGAAACGTATCATACATCGTTGTAAATTAAAACTTTTTTATCTATTTTTCCGAACTGCCATAGAGGCAGACAGATAGACTCTATACTTACTTATAACTCTACGTTGAAAACTAAATCAATTACGTTACATTTTTCCTGTTTTGATTTTATAATTCTATAGTACATACAAGTTCTCGGTGCCCTTTTTTTTTGTTAATACTATTATAAATTTATGTACCATTATCAATTTATGCATGTATTTATATAACATAATATAAATACGTGTAATAATTAAAACTTGGCATGGTTGGAAAATAATAATAACCGTGGAAGTCTCGCTACTGAAAGCAGTAGTCCCAAATAGAGACGCAAAACTGTTTACTAAATATATGTACATTCAAGTATACAGTTTGATGTATCCGTTGAAACCGCTGCGGTAAGTAGCCTGACTGGACCACGGAGAGACAGAATTTTCTTCATTCTAACTTTAAATAAATAATAAATATACTTAATAAGCGCATAATTAATAAAAAAATTATTTGTATGCATTTAATATGTTCTGAGTCTTTTTTCTAAGAACCCTCTGTCTTCTACCTAAACCTGCTATGTATAAGTATATTAAATATAATAATTTCATTATGCTTATACAAAGTAGTAATATTAATAATATTTTAGTTAAAAAAGTGATAAAATTCTTTCATTGTTCAAAAATATCTCAAATTCAATTATTGTAATCTAATAACATTTAAGCTATGTTTTTTTACAAAACCTTTTCATTAAAAAAGTAACACATCATTTTTTGCAATATCATCGAATAATAAAATAATATATACTAAGATAACTATTATTCTTTTCCAGAAAAGGCATAAAATTTCGAATCAAAACTTAATCACTTTTATTAAACATTTTTTTTCAAACAATTTTTTCTATTTATACATGATTTTCTGTATTAATTTGAAGAAACCGCTAGCTTTGATTTTTGCATCTTGATAATGCAACGTAACAACTGTTGGAGAATAAAGGTTTTTCCAAGTATAAACATACTTTTTTATAATGTTGACCGTAAGATTTATTTATAGTTATAGTAAATGCCTTAACTTAAATGAATTGCTTTTTGTATAGGATGAAAGGCAGTAATGATTTGTTACTAGTATCGAAACTTATGTTTGTTGTAGAATAGTACAGTGATCAATATCCTAGATCGCATGTACATTGCCATACACGGAGAAGCCGAGGTGTAAAACAGGTGATCTGAGCCTTCTTTACTCTCGTTTATGGTGCGTGTACAATTGTTTATGCCCCAGCGGTCAGTAATGAAATATTTCCATTCGCACAGCGGACGGAAATGTTTAATTCCCAACACACTGGCATGAAAAATTTATTATTAATTATTTCTTGAGTTATTACTTCACCTTTAATATTGTATTTTATCACTCAAGTGATTCGTAAACGTCTCTGATAACACGAACCATCACAAACACATGAATTTCTTATTACAATTACTATTGTTTAAATTATGAAATTAGATTCATTAGAAAGATTGCCTCAACGAAAACAGTTTAAAATTTTAATTTAGATGTAGCTCAGATAAATCTATTGCCAACTACATTTCAAAATAAATATAAAAGTCGGAACAGACTGAGCTTTATAGCAGCATAGCTCAGGCCGTCGAAAAGATTCGCCGGAAAGAGACCGAAATATCACGAAAGTTGTTTAAAATATGCATGCGCATGATTAATGAACGACAGATTTAGGCATATGATAATGTGCTTGTCGACTATGCTATTGAAACTTAACATAGAGTCAAAGACAATGCATATTGTTATACAAAAAATAACTTAAATAATAATATAGAATGTTGAAATTGGACGCAGCAGGCAAATCGACCTGTGAATTTTTCACAAACATATTTTAGCGAGATAGAAATGGGCCTTATCAGCATCTTATATGAAATTTTTGCGATATGACCCTATTGGAATCAATTATAAGATCTTAACCGCATAACAAAAAACTACAGAGTAAAAAAAAGGATAAAAATAATGCTGAACAACATGTATACGACGATGTTCAGGTCAGAGTACGTAAGACTATTATCGAACTCGTAGATGACAGTGAGTTTCGGGTAAGAAATGTTATGGCTGCTGTAAGAGTTCCCCATTTTGTAGCAACAACAGATCCTTAAAACGTTACTGTAGCCTTAACGTGCAGTGTATGCCGCATTGTTTAAAAGATGAGCTTCTTAACGGATCTAATTCAGCTGAAAAGCATTCCCAGCTCAAAAAAAAAATCTTAGGGCCAAAAGAAGAGTTATAAAAGAGTTTTGTCAGCAAGACCGACAACTAGAAAACGAATTAAATCATATACGTAGGTTTGAAATTTTTGATGCTAAGCCAGCAGTATTGAAAGAATTAAAGAAAGAAATCAATGTTCTAGATGAACCGATGAACGAAGATTAGTTTCAACAAGCTGCTTAAGTAGTAATATCGATCAAAGAGATACCTAAAAGGTTGTACCTGAAGGTATACGTAATCAAATGAAAGGATATAGAGATTGGTTAAAACTTTTTACAATCAGTAAAGCTGGCACAGGTATAACTTTTCTGTCCGTGCTCCTGAAAAATTTAGTCAAACAATGTTCCGGCCAATTTTTAGCCAAATTTAGTTCCCTCACAGAAGTCCTAGCACAGCTGATGGAAGGTTCCACATTGCATAAGCATGCTTAAATTGCCAGTTCAAAAAGATAACAGAATCGTACACATGCCTTTATTTGCTAGTCACTATCTCAGAACTATGCGACTTCTGCGGAGGGACAAAAAGTTCCTCTTCTTCGACGGAATTTCAATGGTACTCTCCGAAATTCAATACATGATCAATTCACGTTTAAGACACCAATAATTTCAGAAAATTTATTTGGGATAATTAAAGTCATACTCTTCGGTGATTTAATGCAACAATCACCTGTAAGTGAAAATCTAATTTCCAAGCTATCAGAACTTGACTTAATGTTTTCAAATATCTCGGAAACGCAGGCAGATGAAGAACTGTTTTTTTTTCTTGTGACTCCGTTGTTGTTCTGAAAAAAAATCAGGAAAAAATATTAATCAGGCAAAAAAATGAGAATCAACTTAATACATTCTACCTAACCCCAAAATTTGGAATATCTCGAAAACGCAGGCATAGTTAAAATTGTTTTTTTTTTGGTTATTTTCTTTGTTTTTTAAACAGAATCAGTAAACACGACTCATTCACCCAAATAGTGAGAACCTTAACTTCAAATTTTGTTTTATGAATATCTTGAGAACCAAAGCTGATAATATGCTGATTTTTTTTGTTCTTTCTTGTTTGAGACAGAATCAGGAAAAACTTTAATTATTTATAATTTTGTATTTATCCATAGTTTTACGATGACATCGCGAGATCTAACACACAGTAGAATATGTTATGCATAAGCTTACTTTTTCAAGTACCAACCGAACTAGCAAAGTTAGAAAATTAAAGGGCTTTAATTTTTTTCCATTAATTTAATTTTAAACTATAAGAAAATTAAAAAAAAATCAGAAATTTGATACCTTGCCTACAAAGTTGTATATAAACTGTAGTTTTGGGCTTTTTCGAAATATATAGTATTTATATGCGCACTATCATAATAGTTTTTGTCAGATTTTTAAATATTTCTAAGGTAAAATTTGTTAGTAAGGTTTTCATTTTTTGGCTGAATGAGTCTATACTAAGTAAATAGAAGAAAAAACAATTTTTTTTATACATATTTTTCCACGATTCTGATTCAGAAAACAGAGAAAATTAAAAAGAAATTTAACATTATATCTGCTTGTGTCCTTGAAATAATTCAAAATCTAAAGTTAAGTAAAACCAGTAGGATATGTTCTTATTTTTTGGCTTAACGAATATTTTTCCTTAATTATGTGTCAAAAATTGAAGAATTTACAACAAATATCAACCTTCTGTTACGTGAGTTTGTGGTCGGTTGGGTGAGCGCGAAATAAGTACACAGTAAGGTCTATTAGCTTCTTTTTAATAATCTTTATGACCGAGGGAAGAGCCAAGGGTAGCGCGGTAATTAGGAGGCACGTCTGCCAGTCTCAAGAGTCTCGAATCTTCTCCTTCTCCTCTACTCTCTGACTCAACTCAAGAATTCCGCTTCTTCTCTCTCTTGGTCATACGTCTCTATCTGAGGTGTTAGGGCGCCTGCGTATTGGTATGCTATGTATACCGTACGCCACAAGTCCGGGGCCGCAGCAACGTCGTCCTCGAATGCAGTTTTTCCGTATGTTGAGGGTGGGTGATTAGGTAATGTTTGTGTTCTCTTGTTTATTTTGTACGTTTTTCCCTTTAAAGAGTTACGAGATAGTCTTTTTCTGCTGATCCTCGTTTCTCCTAAGGATTAGTTGCGCTGTGTTTGAGGTGTATACATTTTTTCCTGTTCATGTACGCACTCTTCTCATTTTTATTACATTTGTGCAAAATTGAAAAATCATTTTATGTATTCAGGTTACATTCTAATTTTAACAAATGGTTTTCTTTCCTTAACATATTTTTTTTTTGGTACATTTTTCAATATTGTTGGTTAAATATCATATTTATAAAGTTTCTTGTACATAATACGTATTTTGTATGCAAATTTATCATGGTATTGTTCATTAGACGTCTTTTCTTATATTTATACGCTCAATCTTAAGTAAAAAACGAATACAATTTGGTAAGTAGTATACACACACACACACACACACACACACACATATATATATATTTATATATATATATATATTAACATAAGTAAATATTGAAGAATTTGATTTCTCAGGAAATGTGTAGCCGTATATCTGCTCTTTTTCAAATAATGTATTTATCAATATATACTTGATAAGTATATGCATTAAATTATGCAAGGTGTACATATTAAAATTATTGTCAAGGATATCGATGGCTGAGGCGTTACTGCGTTCTATTTACATTACTAGCTTTTTTTTGTTAGTATTTTTAAGCAATTGTAGGTTTTAATTTTAGTATGTTAGTTATTCTATTATTATTTTTAGTTATAGTACGATTATTATTGTAATTCTAGTCAAAGATGGCGTTGTAAGGCTGTACTGCTTTCAAAATTTTAATCGCTCGTTCATAGATTGTTTTTGTCGAGCTGTTGGCTTTTGTTTAACGGCCATACGCTTCTAAATTTTTTTGTCAGCCGTTGTACAGGTGTTCGATGTCCCTGCATCTGGATGACGACAGGCTCTCTCCAGGTTCCTCTTGTTGTATGATTACCGGTCATAGTGCTCAGCTGTTATCTGGTGCCTCTCTGCTGGTCCCAGAGTGTCCTGTAACGGTAATTATTCTATTAAAGATTAAAAGGGGGGGCTTCCCATTGGAAGAGGCACTTCCATGCAAAAAACCCGCCTATGATTATTATAATGCTTATGATCATTCTGTATATTTGCCATCTATCATTTTCTACTAGCTTATTGTTTTCTTTTGCTTCAGCGATTTTTTTTGCTTTTTCCTTAATTTTGTCAAGGGTTGTACCGTCTTGTAGTATGCCGGTGTCTGTATCGCCCTGTCTGTTGGCCGAGTCAATATCTTTTAATAAGGATTTTGATATCTCGGTTATATTTCTGTTAGCTATTTCTAGCGTCCTTAGTACGCCATCTACGTCTAGCTTCGTTTCGGTGAAAGTCATTATTGTATTTTCTTGTTCTGTCTGTAGTGGTGATTTAAAGTGAAATTTTGCTGTGGGCGCCGCACATCCGCTCTGCAACTATATGATCCCCGAGTCTTTGAGGGTAACTGATCTTAACTCAGTCTTCCAGTATTGTATGTATATTGGCTCTTGTCTAGTAGTTGTAAAGATCCATTGGATTGGGGCGTGTAAATGTTTTCAATAGGTGTTAGATATCTTGGACATCTTTATTTGACATATGTTTAGGTCAGGGATATTATGCCCCAATATTAATTTTATTTTGCAGTTATCATGGTCTTTTATTTTCCTGACAGGTTCCTGATGAGCACCTAAATGTATGATGTTAAGTGTCTTGCATTTCTGTATTCTTGCTTGACATATAGGCATGTACTCGTCGTAGTTCTCGCTAATTGCTGTATATTGTTTATCTGGCCAAACCTATGCAAAGATGTTTTTTAGGCTGATGCCTGTCTGTTTTGTTGGCAGAGGTAATATTTTTTATAATTTAAAGCGTTCGTTATCAAGTTAGGGTATTGCGACAAGAAATATCAGTCGATTACTCATGTGCATTATTGCGATAGTCGCTACGCTTTAAATTTCTAGGATGCTTGCATCGTTTTCTTGTCCTGAGAATGTTAGTCCGGGGCTTGTCTGTTCTGCTAGGGTCGTTGAGTTTTTAAAGAGGTGTGGTGCAAGATGTGAATAGAACCCCCTCTGTTAGCGTAGATATGTCTGCTTGATATTGATGTGCGCCATTTGTTAGCATTTCTATTGATAGAGTTAGGGTAAACTCTCGGTGTAGTGGGTCTTCGCCTAGTCTGACTTTTTTTATTTTCTGTTCGATCGTTTCTTCTTTTCTCTTCATAGATCGTAATTTATCTGTTATAATTTCCGTCTGGTTTGTCAGCAACATATTTAGCGTCTTCGTGTCATTCGTATGTGATTCGATGAGATACTTTATTTTTTTCCGTCTTCTTCGTGAAGCGTGCAAAATAGGAATCTATTGATTTTACCGACCATATCTATTAGGCTGACTATTTGCCTTTTGCGCTATATTTGTGACCTGTGTCCACCTTATAAGTCTATGACTCGAGTCGCCTGTTCTTCCGTTGATAAAACATTTTTGCGGATTTCAGCTGTTTGCTGACGTAGTAGTTCCCTGTCTTCAGCTTCCTAGGGGCTTTCGAAGATGAACAAAATTTTCTCCGGTTTGCATTCCTCGTAAAGCTCAGTGCTAAAACGTAAGAGCTCGGGACCCCATACAAAATAGCGAGTTAAGTCAACTGTTTGGATTGCTTTCTGTGTCGTGCTGGTTGTAGCTAATAAAGTGATTTTTACTGCTTTTAATCCTGCGCTAATATTTTTTTGTGTTATGGATCAGGGCGTGTATTCTGGGGTCGTGACTTGGCCCCTAAAATAAGGAATCGCTAAATTTTTTATGTTCTCGTTGTGCCAGTTATCGTAATATAGTTTTTTTTAATTATTTACGATTATATGATCTGGATGTTTTTTTATTTTTTATTACATTGTATATGGGGCATTCCGCGCCAACTTAAAACAAAAAAAAAATTTTTTCTTTTCAAACTTGGGGAATAGATAGCACTTGATAAGGAAACATTAGCCTAATTTTTTCAGATTTTTTCACCCATGCAATGACCTTGCATGACCTTCAAAAGTTTGAGATATTTTCTTCAACCCATATTTCGCTTATTCTTGCGAAAAAATGGAAAAAATAAAGTAAAGTAAGTGTAGTATTTCATAGATTTTTTACCGTAGAATACGATAAGAATATTTAAACAATATTCAGGGGTAGTTTTTACCCTTATTTCAAGGGTTGAAAGGTTAAAACTGAAATTTCCCAAAAACACCGTTGAATTTTTTTTTCATTTGTGTTTTATTTGTTAGTTTTTTCATTTAATTTTTAATGGTTGTCGTAGAAACATGCGCAGAGTTTTCGAAAGGGCGCTAGAGGGCGCAAAAGGTCAAAAAACAGAATTTTCTGATATTTTTTCGTTCTAGTAAATAGGTAAAGACATATTGAATCAAGATCAACATGTCTTATAAGGTTTTTGAGGTCACTGATTACGAATCTGTGGTCAGATTATTAGATTATTAAAATTTAAAATGGCGGATCCAATATGGCCGCAAAAATTTTCAAAATTTTAAAATTTTATTCTTCAAAAAATACCATTACATTTTACAAAAAATTTTATGCTAAAAATGTATTTCTTAAAATTTTTTTGCAAATCCCCAGTGTGGATAAAAAAATCAAATCAAAATAATCAAAATGGCAGATTTAAGCGGGTGCTAAATCCTCAAAATTTAGGATTTTTAAATTTTAGAGAAAGGATAAAAGGAATAAATTTTATTTATAAAATCTAGGAGTTCAAATAAACAATAAGCATTTTTTATCTCGTTATTTTACTTAAAAAAATAGATCTTTATTTTTTGCAACTAATTAATTTATAGAATATACATTTGATAGACAATGGAGTGTAGATTATTTTTATAGTGAAATAATTTTACTGACAAAAATCAAAGATGATTTCTTAGATAATTCTTTTATCAAGTATGCGTTAAGACGAAAAAATCTTAAGATTTAATAAGATATCACCGAAGACTTTTTATCTATTCACTATTTACAAAATTTTGTAATCTTCAAAAAGGTTTGATTTTGAAAATGTTTTTGCACGCACGTAACCGTTTTTCAAGTTGATTAAGCAATGTTTTTGTTGCAACCACTGCGCTTCACTGTCGCTCCCAAACCATCACATGGACCTTTTCCGTGCGCGCTGGGGAAAAAGTGCCATTCAACATCTATTTTACAATCATTATAATGCTCTGCTAAATTAATAACATTTTTATAATTTTTATATTGCTGTGGTGCTCCATCCGTAGAAAATAATATTTTTTTGATATTATTAAACTTTTCACGCAAAAAATTGATAACAATCTGATGGTAACCGTACACGGATACAGAATCATGATTTAAACAATTTGAGACAATAATCAAACTACAATGATTTATTGTATCATTTGCATTGAAGTAAATCACGATATTGTATATTGTCGCCTGATTATTGTTCCAATGGAAACCTGGAGCAGCGTTTTGTACGATAAACCCATAATTTTCTGCGAAATCGGCAAGATCTAAAAACTCTTCAGACAATAGCTCATTTTTTAGTTCTCTATAATACATAGACTGTTGCTGAGATATGAATGCGTGAGGCAAAATTTCTTTTACTTTATCACAAAATACATCTACGAATTCATCAGTACTTTTGATAAACGTTTCTAAAGTAGCTCTAGGCTGTAATACCCATTGTTTGAAGGTTATACAATCAACATCCTCAAAGATTTCTAATAAGAAGTTATGTAATTTTTCTGTTCCTGGACAATCATCGCAATCATCGAAAAAACATGTTTCATTGGGTTAAATACATGTCACAAATTTCATGCAATCCTTATACAAGCTCAAGTAAGATTCGGTGTTTTTTGACAATTCATGTAAATGTGAATCTGTAAAAATTAGAATGATGTATAAAAATAGTAATAAACATATAAATTTAATAATTATTATGATTATTATTATCACTACTGGAATTAATTTAAGTATAAGGCCAATGGAAATATGCTTTAATTCATATTTTGTACAACAAACATAAATGTTTTCTTTTTTCACTGTTTTAAATTTTCATTTAACTTGCTAAAATATAAGATATTGCATTAAGATGAAATTATGAAATCGCTATTTTTACTTTTTTAACATTTATTTCAATTCCCTGGGCCAAGAAAAGCGTGTTATAGCAAATGTGCATCCGCCCGTTTGTGCACGTGTGAGTGATAAATTGTTATAGAAATTTTCGTTTACTTTTTTCGTGGAAGTTGGCCTACTTGCATTTTTTGAATACTTCATATAAAAGACTACAAATTTACTTTAATTTAATGATTTTCATAACTCACCCGTTATCATTAATTTCAGCTTTTGATGGTACGGACATACACAAATAGTGTGTGTTACACTGCTACCCGCCAAAACGCATTGCGGTGGTCTGCAACTTGCAAATTTACTAAAGCCGACATCAATAATTGGATACTACAGCTTGAATAGTTGATAGATTTCTTTTAAATTCAAAAGTAATATCTGCATCTGTAATTTTATTCTCTTGTTATCATTCGTTTTGACGCTAACAGTATCTTTTACACCGGACATTGTAGATGAAACATCATTTCTGAGGTAAAACTCTTTGATTGCATTAACATTTTCTAAGTCCATGCTTCTCCCTATAAAAATATACAGTAAGAATCATAAATCTAATTTTAACGTGTAAACTTATACTTATATTTGGAATATGCATATGTTTGAAAGCCCTGTACATGTAATAATATAATATGACTAAGTGATGTTAATTTTAGAAACGTTTAAATTTTCAAATACTTTTAAATAATGATGATTTGTCAAAGTAAGGTAAAAGTTAATAGTTTAAATTATTATAAGCAGTAATGATTTTTTTCGTGTTTATTGTAGAACATCTTTCTTCAAAAAAATATTTTAATTCAAACAGATTTGAGTTGAACATTGGGACTTATGTCGTATGAATTAATCAGAAAATTGGACAGGGCTTTATAAAGATGTGTGTACTGAATACGGGGATCGATACAACTTAAAAATATCAAATACAGTTTACGTTTTTGCCATACCTCTTTTATTCTGCACTGACGATAAAATTCCTTTTTTTATTAATTCTTATGCTTTGACTAACAAATGATTTGTAACATTGAAATGAGACTAAATTTGTCTGTATATCCATGATGAGGGAAGCAAACTCAAAATTCTTAATTTTTTTTCGTTAGTGCATGCTTTATGATGATATAAAAGCTTTATATTATTGAAAAGTTGTACAGATGAAGAAATGAGAGACGATGGTAATGCAATTTGAACATTGGTATCTTCAAAACCTTTTTCTAGCAGTCGACGAAAAAGATAAGCATTATTATGACTGATATCAGTTCCATTAGAAGTTGTAGTTATAGTTTCACTGATAAGATCTGAAATTTTTTTTTGTATACTATAAATATTTATGTCGATTTTGAAATATTATGTAATGCATTAATAAAAATTAATTTTTTATTTCTTAAATTAAAAAAGGATCACTAAATTATTTTAATAAATAATAAATAACTAAGCAAAAGATACTTTGATACCAAAAATAACTTTATCCTTAAAATATAATTAACAGTGATATATCTATAATATGTCTATAATAGATAAAAAATATAAAATTGGTTATTTTATTGCATAAAGTAAGAGTGGTAGTAAAGTCTTTTACAAGCTTTCTTTATAAGCATTATAACTGGCATAAGGAAGAATAAAGGTGTGTCATCTTACAACTGTGCTTACGCCTCTTTATGCTTATTTCACAATTTATACAAAAAGTTTATGTAATGGTTACACTGTAAAATTTACTAAAATAAATGTTGCAATGTTTTTATCTTTTAAGTGA